>JXXA01010664.1:0-16810 GCA_000956255.1 Anopheles punctulatus | reverse complement strand
TGGATCCTTCGCGAGAAGCGGCTCCACCCAGGGTCCCATTTCGCTATAGTATAGGCTACGAAAAATGCTAATGGTAGTCTACTGTAGATAAGACATCCTTTTAGAATGCTCTAAGATGGAACAAATTATTATTTCAAGTAGTCACACACACTTCTGGAGTACAGTTTAGAATCATCTTAGTAGAGGTTATTTGAAAAAAGAGTTCCCAAAGAGGGGACATAATTTTATCTTGCATTTTCCATGATTTATTTTTATAAAAAATTCATGTTTATTGCATGAAAACTCGAAAAACTGGCTTGTCAGTTTGTTTTGGGCCACAGCCATGTTTAGGCTATTCCCATGACGGTATTGCTGAAAGTCGATTATGAACTCTGATTTTGTGAAATATTCGCTTTAACAGATTTATGAATCATTACAATAGAAATTTTAAATGCAAAACCAAACAGGCAATAACTCTAGCGAGAGCTAACAATTTTACGTTGGTAACGTTCATACGAAATTTATGTAAACTGTATTGATTGGAATTCGCATTTTTTTTTTTTGCAAGGCGATTCGGTCAATGGACTTCTTCCTCCTTTTCCTGGAATTAGAGTTTACAACTAAAAGCTGAGCAAACAAGTTAGGGTCGAATGTATCTAGTCCTCGGGCATAACGGGTACAACTCTTGTTACTTGAAAAAAAACCCTGCACCCGCGATCCCGTCTATGACCATGTGGGCCAAATATTCGGCACATGTTCAACCATACTACCGTTACAACAATCCCGCACAATCCTGCAAAGCGCTATGCAAATATATTGTTTTTTTTTATTCCTCCATTCATAACCGCGAGCTGAACGGACTGTTGACGCACTTTGTGAGGAATATTTAAATTAAAAAAAAAACTAAAATGTTCGGATGAGCAAACGGTACACATCCCCTTTCCCAGCTCGCGCTAAAAATACGGATTTCGGTATAATGTTTGCTTGAGGCTGGGATTGCTTTATGAAAACTCGATTCTGTTGATGCATCAAATTCGATCAAGTGTAACGGCGAAGAAGTGCAGGTTTTTTGTTGTGTTGTTTGTGTGTGTGAGTGTGTTTCTTTTTTATTCCCCACCAGCGAAGAAGTTAGAGCGCCAGGCACGCTTAATGTTGATCGAAAAGGGTAATGTAAAAGCAATTTCTTCGCACACGTGTCCATGGCAGCGGCTTTGTTTAAGCGGCTCGCTCATTCTTCCTCCACAATACACCCCTTTGTCAACTGGCAGCCAGCCCCTTTCGCATGAAAAACAAGCTAATTAAGGTGAGTAATGTTTGGTATCAATATTTTTATTGTGCGCAGTGCAGTGCGGTGTTTGGCCAACCGGGTGCGCTTTAGTTCCGCCTCTGTTTGCGATTGCCGTCAATAATGGTAATTTATTCGATAAATCCCTTCCCGGGCGCGTGTGGCGCAGCCGAACCGGGACCGTGTGTGTGTGTGTGTATACCGGCACCGGGGCAACCGGAGCCGAATGCTAATCCGCGAAATTGAGCAAACGCAACCTAAAAGCCAATGCCTAATGTCATCAAGCGGCGACGTGACTCCTCCTACTGCCTTCGAGGAGTGTGACTTTGTTGATCTGCCACGTAGCCCGTAGCCTAAAACGTCCAAAGGCAGCACCGTGCCCGGTCCCGGCTGGTTTCCGCCGTGTGCCGTAGGCCCAATTGGTGTGGTTTCTTTCTTGCGCTCGAAGAAGGTTGCAGATTGTTCACTGATTTATCGCTGACCGACGCGCTCGGCGTTGGGGTGGCCAGCGAAAACAAACAGACAAACAGCCCTGTTCCTGCTGGTCGTCCTCGAACCGGGACCGCTTTCGCATGTGGCTTTCGTTCGTCTGCCCGAGGGGATCTTCGGGGGCCAGGGTAATGGCACACAGATTGCCGAATGACACTATCACCGGCCGCAGACGCGAACGTGTGCCGTGCACGTGCCGACAAGGAGGTGTTTTTCATTCAATATTGGCTTTGATTGATAACGGGTGCAGGTTCCCGGATTATCCATTGGCCAGTGCGCAGTGAGAAGTGGCTTCAAAAATGGTGCTTCTTTACGTTGCGTGTGAAGGGAACTAGTGCCAGTTTGATCCGGAGGGATTTGCTGTAAATGAAAAATTAGAACGTTGAGAGGGCTATCAGTGGCATCAGGTTTGGCGGCGCAATGGTTTGGTCGATTTGAAATAAATTTAATAAGCGAATCAATCGAGTAGCGTGAATTTGGATAAAGGTGTGCTGTTCGTGAGAATAATAGGTTATTACCGAAAATGTTATATCCTAGCTCACACTGAATTGTGTTATCAATTAATTCTTCTATGAAAAGTTAAGCCAAGCAGAAGCTAAAAACTACCAATTTGGTACAGCAAAAATACGTGTTTTTCTCCGAGAATCGGATTTGCTAGCAGGAAATATTGTAATTTATAATTAATATTGGCTTGGGTGAGTATATTTGACATTGATATTTTTTTAACACACATAAAAAGCCTTCGCACAGGTTTTCGTACCCATTTATTGTCTGTCTTATTTTAAAGTTATTTATACTTTTCATCAGTTTCACTCATTTTTCCATAATTTCCTTTTCCCATTTCGTAGATGTTGTTTAGAATGTTGAAAAAATAAGCATAGAATAATGAAAGAATACTGACATTTATGGCATTTTTGTCTTTAATGTTTTTTTTTCGTAGCGAAAGAAAAAATAAAAGCATGAGATGCATTTGTTTTTATTCAATTTAAAAGAAATAATGACTACTCTCTTTTTTATTTTGCAAACCTTCAAAACCTTTTCCTTTTTTCTTTTCGGTTCCCGCGTGGCATCTAGCTTATTAAGTTTAAAACGTTAAATTTAAATAACAATAGAAAATGTTCATAAAAATGTATATAATTGTGTATAAAATATGTTTTTTTCCTCATCTAAGTAAAGATCTGTTCCATTTAATACAATGGATTCTGATTGAATATTACAAACAACATTTATGCTTGCAATGTACAATTAAATTGAATCAGAAACATGTTGTGTATTGATCACAGATTTAATATTTCCCACAAATAGAATTAATCGGTTTATTTTCCACAAATAGAACCGATCGGATTTTGATCGGTTTGAATTTTGTTTGCGACTCTGCACTGGACCACAGCACCCAGGAGCTATTGTACTCAGAATACGAAAAATATAGCTTATCTTTTTTAATGATTTTTGAGAAAAAAACCCCAGAATATACAACACCTGAAGACACGAAACACGGAATATAGCGCATAATTTAGTAAATATTTAATTCGAAAATTTTAATTAATGTTTAATGGTTTGAATAGATCCATTAGATCCATGACTACTAGTTGGATCCATGAGTAAGAATGGTTTATCGTATGAGATTGTGAGAAAGAATAACCATGTTGTGAAATGTTCTGCCTCGCCATGTAGTATTGACCTCAATATCTTTTTATTGGTAGTAGATTGTCCTTGTGAGATATTCTCTCGCTTACAAAGAACCGTGTGACGGAGGTATGCTTCATTGGGAAATCATTATAGGACGATTATCCTTATTTTTCCATCGGTGTAGCGTTCTTTACAATATACTTTCCACACAATTTTCTCCTTCATGTGATGCTTTACGAACATTCGAAATTATGGGAATTCGAGAATGCAGAGTGCCAATTGATTAACATGTTTTCATACTTTACACCTCCCGTATCACTAGCACATAGCTCGTCATAAAATTGCCTGTGCGCTTTGGAACACACGGTGCGTACCACGTACAAAGCGGTGCTTTGAAGCCGGCAACCTTTGGTTCTCTTCAAATGTCGTTCCTTTTTTCCATCTTGTCAGGTGAAAATGATATACGACACGCATTAGCGATACATTTAATATGCTCCGAATCGAAAGTTGTGCGTTGACATTGAGAAATTCATGAGCCAAATCAAGCTAATCACGTAGACTGTTTAGGAACGCCTGTTCCGAGCCGACGAAACGACCGTTCCAGCCTGCCTGCGACGAGCGACGAAGGCCACCGGCTAGTGGGGGCAGGCAGTGCTTTTCTTCTGCACGAGAGCCTTTGTTTTGATTGATGTTTGCGCTGTGCAACCTGGTGGTTGCGGATTCGGAGTCCAACGGCACCGAACGGGCGGACGACGATAACTCACGGGGGCCGATCGGAAAAACTGTGACATTATGCGAAACCGTTGGCAAATGTTTTACTGTCGTTTTCCTGCGCCTGCTGAGAGGCGAGCGAGCCATGAGGGCTGAACGAAACGTTCCGTACAACGATCGTCCCCGTGGTTCTGTTTGTGTTGTTTAGAAAAGCATAATATGTTTCCTCTTTGCTGACAAAGGAAGACGAATTGCCCGAGTCGCGATGACTAGCCGAAGAGAGAGAGACAGAGAGAGCCATTTGAGGCTATGCGTTTGTACTGTCCGAAAGCCTCAAAAGGCTAGCGTTAGGCACGGATCGACCGGACAGAGCTCTAATTGTCTCATTAAACACATTGTTTTCGTCGACGATATATTGAGTAATCTGATGGCTGCAATCAGTGCCTGCCTGCCATCAGTGGCTGCAATTCAGACTAAAAGCTGCTCACCGGGGGCTCGTAAAAAAATATTCACGACCCCACCCGCTTTGGGCAATTTTGAGCCATTTTTCGGTATTGCTTTGGTGAAGGAAGGGCTGGAAAAACTATTCAAATTGTTTCAAATTTCCATTTCATCGCATATTGCTGTAGCATTTTTGCATAGTTGAGATTGTTTTTCAGTTAATTAAAACAAACGAATTATGTACACATACTGGTGTTGGGCGATGGCTTTCAGCAAAGTTTCGAAAGTTATTCAGAGCGCACTAAAGAATTTCTCCTTTTGGCACCCGACATTCACCTGTTTTTGAATAAAAAGTGAATTAGTTTCGGACAAAATTTGCTATCAAAATGGATTCGGGTGTCGGTTGTTTTCTCTCGATGAACACTACACAATCAACGGGGGGATTTAGCAACTGTTTAGTGAACATATTCAACGAAGAAGAAGCAACCGGGCTAGCATAAACCAGTAACCTCTTATTCCTAGCAATCGTATCGCATCGTTACATTTCATTTCTTTCGCACTGCACACGAACTCCAAAGCGCTCCTGTTTTCGTTCCCTTTTGTTGGCCGAACTAGTTGATCGACTTGCTGCACGTGTCTAAAAGCATTTATCGGTGCAGGATTCTGCATTTCCCAGATCGCTCACTCCGTCGGGGCGGATGCAATCGCTCACCAAACAACGCCCAACGCAACTTCATAGCGTGATGTGATACTTTCACATCAGGATTCACTTCGTTCACTGCCCATCGCAGTCTGTTAGATGGGCGCAACAAGCTACCATTGTAGCGGAGAAGAAGCCGTGCACAAAAAAAAAAAAACAAAAAAAATGTCCGAAAGTATAAATACCCAGCTGGCATAGCTGGGTGGCTGCTCTAGCTGGGTGCTCTGCATGCGACAGCATGATGTCCGGTGAAATCCAGAAGGAAATTGAAATCAAATCACGACTTTGTGTGTCTGTCTGTCTCTATCGGAGCGCGTTGCTAGCAAAGGAAGCCGAACACCTGAGAGTATCGAACACCTGTAGGCATTCGTATCGACAAGGAAATCAATCAGTTCGAGACTCTTGCATAGCGTTCGGTGCACTCCGGTGCGTCGGGTACGCCATCACGGACTTCTGGGATGTAAGCACACAGGCACGGGCACGAGGGGGGGCAAGGTAGAAAGTGAAGAGCTCTTCTGTACGCGTTACACTTTCCGCACCGTCGTGTTTGGTGACGCCTGTTTTCCCTTTCGGGAGTGGTTTGCTGCTTGTAGCCAGCACACTCGAACGCACATGATCGCACCGATGGAAGGCCGGAGGGCTGCTGGAAGCCATGGGTTCAATTTTGCTCAGCTCAGTCAAACACATTGCTTCAATTACGGTGAGTTGTTTGCGGAAACCATTTGCATGTTTTCTGGTAAGCCAGTTTCTGTTTGCTCGAAAGCAGTGTCACCAACTTTTCTTTCGGCACCGGCAGCATGTCGCATGTCCGTTACTTTCCCCTTGGTTCGTGATGCCCCAGGTAGCCAGCAGATTGGAGCATCCATTGATTGTGATTGTTTATTTTTTTCTTGTTTTTTTTTTTGTTATACTCTCTGCGCAGAACAGATTGCTCTGCCCATCGTAACAGATCCATCGAGCATGCTTTACGTAAACTAAACCGGACGTCGTCGTCGGAAATTATTTTTCTCTAGCAGCTAAGACTTTTGCAAGCTGGACATATCCATCATTCCAAGCAAGGCACGGCTACGTAAACCACTATTGTCTTCTTTGCACTGTGCACTGTGAGTGAGGGACACAACTAGTCAACCAATGCGGACGAGAGAAAGGGCGAGCAAAAGAGTGAGGGGTTGTGAAGAAATACCCATTACATGATGACACATATGCAAATGGTACAGTTGCACTTCGCATCACTTTACTTACGTGCACGAGCCGGTCGGCTGTAGTTGCCGGTCGGATGGATCGGATCGGCCATTGCATAATTGATTGACGAAATTTTCCCGCCCACCGATGGACAGTTTCCTCGCTCGCTCGAATCTGGCGGTGCCGGCAAACTTGGGAATTCTTTTGCACTTGAGCGACCCATCGGGCACCGAGTGACTTTTGCACCTCTTTTCGTTGCGGCATGGACCCAAACTGGTGCCTCAATCGGTCGAAAAACCAAACCAAAAGCAAAAAGTAAAAAAAAACAGAAATCTTACCAGTGACTTCCATTACTGGTTGGAAGTCTCCATTGTGGTTTGAGCTGGTGCTGATTTATTCATTGGCATGTCAGGGATTGGTTTCCAGGTTGCGTTTGTAGCCGATGCCGGATGGGATCGGTCGGCAAGGCTGGCAAGGCAGGTAAACTTTGTACAATTAGAAAACTTTGCAAAATGCTGGGACAACTCATCCGAGAGTTCTTAATTGGTTTACAAGCGGGCAACACATTGTTCCTTCGGGGACCTCTGGGTTTTGGTGGAGGGGACACAGAGGCAGAGTTGTATTGGCAGGATGATATTGTGTGTGTGAAAGAATGTTGTCTTTTTATTGTTGTCGGACGCGTTGTGTAACCTTTCGATCAGTCGCACGATCCTTGTTTGCACGACGTTGATTGCAGTACAATGTAGGATGAATTAATTATCGGACGTTTCAAGATTTATCTACATTCGATTACTCGCTCCAGAAATCGTGAACCTCACAGCTATATGGGCTTAAAATTAGATTCTACTTTTATTATTGGCTGAATTCCAACACATTTTATGTTCAGCAACGCTGACCTGCTGCTCTGCCGGAGTGTTGGCTTATTTGTTTTTGATAATTCCGGTTAGTTAATTTATTGGATCGACCCTACTCCGATCGATCTTCAAGCGATTGAGATGATGCTGATTTCGTCGTGGGAAAACAGCACATACCAACATAGAATAACCCCAATCGAGAGCAAAACTAAGTTATTCCGATCGTTTAAAAAAGTGATATGAATTCTCGTGGGAGTCCTTGGAGCGGGAAAAGTGTAGGTGTATCATGAGCTAAAATAAACTATTTTTAATCCACAAATTTCCACCAAATGTTTGGGAACGCTTTGCGTTGCATGGCGTATTTGATGTCCTCACAGTAAGCAGCACAAACTGAGTTTTCATGTTTGCTAAACATGGGTCATGATTCTCTCCTGTCCTGTTACAGATCGTCGTCAGAAATACAAATATTATTTTTATATCATCTTTCGATCATTTTATATACATAACTAGTAAGAGAAAAAAATAGTGGATTTGGTACGTTCGAACACAATGTGTCGATTGAATTTGGTTACCGATTGCAATGGTTGTAGTTTCATTGCACATAATGCACTAAATGGATTTATTTTAATTTTAAAATCTACTCAAAAATAGAAGGTTTTGTAGAAACAGTTTGTGCCTTTCGGTTGAGGCTTACAGAAGCATAGTTGGCATAATAAGAGTCCACCAATATTCAAGCGAATGCACGATGATAAGATAAACAAGAGATAGCTTAAATTAAGTATGCGTTCGTGACGAGAGTTGCAGTCTGAGTGTAACAGTGAGAAGTATTTTATTTCTTCATTCATACATGCAAAGACTATCATTCGATTTTCAAAACGCTCGGTTCTTGGCTGCACTTTTCCAACGACCCAACGATAATGATCTGGAGGCAAATCTCCTCTAGCAATCATAATAACTTCGTTTATACAGAAGACGTCGATGCAATGTGTCTCAAAGAACAATTGGTTGATCTACGATTTTATTCCAATATAACAAGCGTGAATATCATTCTTCAACGTTTGAACCATGTTATGGAGTGAAAGGATGCATTTTTTAAGAGATAAATTATCCCAGTTTATCAGCTCCTATCGTTTGATTCAGTTTGTTTCAATCAAATCCCGTTTCAAATAATTGGTTGGTAGAGGTGTAACCGACAAATAAAAAAGACACATCTACAATATGATCATCTATACTCCAAAAATGGGAGAAATGATTCCTTAGAAGTTGTTAAATACTTATCGAAGCTCGCAAGCACTTCACAATGGCGACACTCACACAGGCAGCTTCGTGAACCGCAATTGAAAATGAATTGGAGTCTACGCTCTTTCGCGCTTTTTACGCGAGTTTTGGTGCAGAATGGGTATACCGGCCGCGCTCATTGCAACGACGGTGCCATCTTTTTATGAGGTAGCGAAGCTTGCACGAGCACTGCTTACGGTTAGTTGACCCAGATGTTGCGTGACGGATAAGAAGCGGATCCGCTTGCAGCGTTAGATGCGCCACAAAAGGATGTGCCATCCACTCGACTGGTCGGGCAAAGCGTTTTCCGTGCTGGTAGTGCTGGTAAAACATGCTCCGGGAACATCTTTAGATTGCGCTGCCGAAACAACGGCTGTGCTTCTGTTTGACAGAATTTGTAAACAGATATGTACGTGCATTCACCGCCATTTCCGAAGGAAACCCGGGCATCGCATTACGCGCGGCAAGCCTGCAACGAAGCTGTAATGCTACCTTGAAAGAATTTCGCTTTGAAGAAAAAGTAAAACGCTCCATCGCATGGTTACGCTGGCAGCGTTCTTACGAGCGGGTTTTATGGTGCAAGGAAAAAAAAAACAACTCCCGAAAACGATGCCACCCGCGCTCTTATCGTGATGGTTTTTAAGTCACAAAAAGCGTTGCACGGCAGATGGGAAGAAAATAGGCATCGCTTATCGGAGTCCTCAAACCACGGTGGGACAATGTGGCAGCGAAGCTGGGCTGGAAACACGAAACAACAGGGCGCTCCTTTTACAACCTGTGGAGTGCAAAAATTTCCAGCAGCAAAAAAACAAAAAACAAAAAAAATACCTACCGGCAAAATTTGGAAAGTGCACACGGGCTAATCTGGGTTGAGATGCGGCGAAAGTTGCAAAGTTTTTTCACAAACCGACGCAACATTTCGCATTTCGCTGTATTCGTGCTTATTTCGCTTGGTTTAATTTACGAAGAGCGTTTCTTTCACCGAATCGGTACGCTTTCTTGCGTTGAAAGCGCACCAAATGATAAAAAGAATCGCACAGGTTTCGCTAACGTTCATGTCGCACAAAAGGGGACCAGTTCCAGAGCGGTTCGTCGTGCGAGATGCTAAAATTGTGTCTTATTTTTCTGCAATCCCATTATAAATCAAAGCATTTTGAAATGCGATGTTTATGCTACATTTTACTAAAAAACGCTTCGAGAGTCTAGTCCCGCTCCCTTCCGGGGGCTTTATTTAGAGCCACGGTTTTGGAGCCGCGTGCGTCGTTTCTTGGACCTGAAATTCAAAAAAAAAAAGACACTATAATGGATAATGCAACGCTATAGACGTTATCTTCTGCTAAAAATCTGAGTTCCGGTGGCGTTTGAACGGACCCGAACGGACCTGCAAGTGAGTGTCTCCGGCTTTTTCAAATGCATCGTGCCGGTAGAAATATTGTGGTCGGCGTACGAGAAACAGGACTCTGGTCGTTGGCGCCCAAAGCAACCTCCATCTCATCGTACCACTGCACCAACCGACCCGATTTTCCAAACATTCACCACTCACGGGAACGGCAAAATGACGTGAAATATGGAATATAATGAAAATATGTAGCCGGAAATGAAAACAGGCACAGAAACAATAGCGTTTTGGGACGAAAAATTTGCACCACAACCAACCGGTGCGCCAACGTAATACGGCAGAGACAGAAGTGCAAAAAAAAAAGAAAAGTGGAACATGCAATGAGGTTCCGTCTCATCATCTCTGGATATACGACGGAACAGAGCCCAAACACACACACACAGCGCAAGCGAGAACCACCGCGTAAATCTGTGAAGTGAATGCGGAAGTAAAGAAGTGCCAGAGTGATGACGAGCCGGGTGGACAAATTCCGCCAGGGAGGGTCCGTCCCGGCCTTGGAAGGTGCACACCCGCAGGAGGTCTTTTGAGTGTAAATTACAGCGTGTCCCCACAGCAACAGCAGCGGCAACATCCATCCGAATGCCTCCGAGCGAATTGCTGAAACCGTCGTGGCGTAAAGTGGTAGGAAACGTGGCAGCAAGCGAAAGCATTCTTTCTGCCGGCCTGTCGGCTGTGAGCGTCACTCTAGCTGGATGGAGATGATAGAGAGATGGACCAAATGTTGCCATGTTGTTGCCACTTTGCTCGCGCCGTAATCGAAGCGGAACGGCGAAGATAGACCGGAGTTGGTGTTTCGTGTGTTGTCGTTTTCTGTGTCCATGACGTACCTGTGCCTGGCATCGCTGTGCCGGATTTGAATTTTTGGGGTGTGTTTCGGGAGGTGGTGCAACTATGTGTAGCGTTCGGTGGAATTTGTCTTTTCCGCCTTTAAGTGAGTGGGAGAGTGTGGAGATTTTCATTTCCTCCCGTAATGCAATGAGCGCGGGAGTGGACACTATGCGATAATAAAGCCATCAGTGCGAGGTTGCAAAAGATTTGGCATCAGTTTGAGTAGTTGGAATTTTCTGTATTCCAAGATACATTCTTGGAATACAACAACTATTAGATGTATGGACACAGGACACAAAATTATCGGTTTTAAATGCCAATCCTTACGGTCTTCTCCTGGCGAGGAGTTAGTGATTTGCAATGGTGGATTAATTGATGGATCATACCGGTTTTACAAAGCTTATCATTATTAAAATAGAAAAGATGTTCGGAAGTAGACATGGTGAACATATACTATTAATTTTCAAAATAGGCGTGTTCAATAGCCGTATGTATTAAATAGCTCCAATGGATACTTAAAAACGACTAACAGTTTTGACGTCAGAAAATTTATTATTTTTTTGGAGTCCATTTTACTAGCTTACCGGAATATATAAACTAAATTAAATTGCTCCCATGGATGTTCAAAAATATCAAATAGATTTTTTATAGTTTATTTTACTAGCTTACCGAACTAAATAAAAACATTTGATTTTCAAATCCATTTTGAACATTTTAATTAAGCTTAAGTGTAGTAGTAATATTCCAGCATTACTGGAAATGGCTAGATGAAGGTAACATCAACGAGAATACTGAGCAGAATCAACAGTAAAATGTTCATCCAAATCTATTGTTTTCGAAAGTCCATTTACAGTGAACATATTTTCGTACTGGTTTTAGTGAACAGTGTCAATGTCGTGCTTAGGTAAGTTAGTTAATTTAATTTATCTGATTATATATTCAAGCGTTCCATCGGGTATCGGGTATGGAATAACCATCTTTTAGGAAATTTTCCAAACGTTTCTCGTACATTTGAGTCTTTAGCAGTTGTTCATGCAATGAACCATTCTTTTTTATTGATTGTGACGCACACCTAACCATTCTGGTGCCACCACTTACTCAACTTGACCTGCTGGACATTGATATTTAGGTTGGTTTGACTGGCACAGACGCATCATCTCTCTTTTTCAAATTATGTAGAGTTGAAACTTTGGGTCTTGGGTACTTTGATTGTAGAATTTTTTTTAAATGTGTGCTTTATGGTGTGTCTGATGCTTCATCGTTTTTCTGTTTTAATTTTTTGCAAGGGCTTTTATATGTTTACATATTTTACTTTTAAATGGATAAGTGCTTCTTTACACTGATTGTAGCGCATTAAATTGAAAGTTTAAAGTTAAAAAAATAGAAGAAACATCCTTTTCGCCATAGGCACACACTGCAGAAAGTGCTACAGGTTTTCAGGACGCTGTAGCAAGCAGATTCTAACACTGACGGAGTAAGAACGGACCAAAATAACTGGAAGTAATGGTGGCAAAGGCGAAACAGTAGCACACTTTCACACAGCCCAGGAGAAATAACTTCCACTCGCCGGTGGAAACGATATCACTTTTGTCAGGGCGGCTCCCCGGTTGGCGGTGTTGATTAGATTTCTTCCCTTGCATAGTTCCCGGGAGACCCGAACCTCGGGCTCGGCACGGAGTCGTGTACAATGATGCGTACACGCATGGACACGCAGCGCAGCAGCGCACTCGTGCGTGAATGCCTTCAGTGCGCCGCTGGGAGCACCGCCGCCGGCTCGCCGGGAAGGGCGTCGTAAGGGCCACGGTAAATTTATGATCCCATGGATCAGATTTAATCATACGATGACGTGTTTTACGATATTAGATAGCGCGCGAGTGCAGAGCAGCAAATAAGAAACCGACTGGGGATGCGGAAGCCTGCTTCACAGTGAGCACCACAGCATGGCCCAATTGTAATTGGCAATTCTCAGGACACTTCCACGCGCTCTCCATCACTCGGCCATCCATCCATCCGTCGAGCTAGATCGCTCGCCGTGTTGTGCGCCGTGAAGGTTATTGTGGGAAAATAAAATGAAAATGATGGACTTTGTACGACGGTGGCCGGGAAATGGGACGTTTGTGTGGTGCGTGATCCTCACGATGGGCGTGCTAAACGTGATGGAATTGTTCCGTCTTCGCATGCGAACGAATATCGATAATTTGTCCCATATCTGTCATGCCAAAAGATTGCCTCATTGTGCCCGATGCGAACATTAGTCGTGTGATCAGGAGCCGCGTTTGGGTGGACATTTTACTGGTCGCACTAAAGATGTGATAGGATCGCCTATCTGTTCGCGGCCACAAAATGGATCCGCTGGAATATTCTACAGAAAGCAGGAGTTTTTTTCTTAAAGAATATGATATAATAGCGTTAAGAATATGCGCGGAAAATTTTATTATTTAGCTAAATTTAACACAACAGCTACCATACGCCCAAACATACCCATACTGATCTGCTATGAACTACTTGTCATGATCCATACTCTCATATTAGGATAACGATTATGATCTGAGGGTCCACTTGATCCATCAACAGTCATGGTATGGCGTCTGAGCATCGAAATTGCGCGTCATACACAGATAAAGCACAACGCAATGAACGATCGATGAAGACATATTTATTTATCCACCATCCAGCCTAGTTGGAAAGTAATTGGCTTTCGCCTATTTGTTTTAACACAGTTCTACGCTTCGATATCGAATCGAAGCTGAGTGGAAATTGGCCCATTGGCTTCAGACCGGTGGTGCGTTCTGTAAACGTTCCGTCTGAAGGGTTCGCACGTTCGTCAGCGGTGCCCTGCGCCGTTTGTGATTACCGGCACCGGCGATGATTTAACTTTGAGGTTGCACTGAATTAAGTTCAATTAAAATGGGATCGAAAAAATTAATTAAAATTATCGTTGGTGTATAATTGAATTTTTCCAATTACTTTCAACCATTTATTTCGCTCGCTCTTCTCAGCGTTCGGTGCTGTAGCGTAGAAGCGACAACCGATCGGAGGGACGCGCGGTGCCGGCCCCGGTTTTCGGGGGTTGAAATGGGGAATTAAGAAACCATCCCGGAAGGATAAAAAATGAGACATTCTATGTGACGCGAGAAGCGGTAAAAAATAAATGGCACCATGTCACAATGCTGAGCGAACGCAGGCGCGAAAGTGACGGCAGTGAAGAAAGCAGTGTCCACATTTATGAGGTCAGTGGTATGAAGTGCTTTTGTGTCGCGTTCGAAGCAGTTTTCGGAAAATGTTCTCAATGAGCGCGGAGTTCGTGTTACCTGTTGCGAATTAGCTTGTACCGTAATTTGACCATCCGTTTCCGTGAACATAATGGACGGGGTATCGTGACAGGACTGGGCCGACACCGGGAAGGATGTAGTGTTCAGCCGGTCGCTGCACGTGTTTAGCGCTTTGAATAATAATCGACAATTTATATTACCACCGCAAGTGGTGGTGAGCAAGCTTCGGGCAATCGTTGCCAACAACGCTTCCATGCCGTTCCAGTGCCGTTCCTTTAAACATGTCAATGCTCATAATCGAATGTTTACTGTGTCACATGCAGTTTTCTTGCTAATTCTGATGGGCCAAAAACATTACATCCGACCGAAGTGGTTCGGTTGGAAGGAGCTTGAAATATGAAACGGGTTTATTATTGCAGTCACGTCAACTTTACATTTTCCCTGCCACTCTTCGGAGAGAGTGTACGAAGCTTGCTCATGTGTCGTGCCCCCGTTGGGGAGGGATACCAGCAGGATACATGTTGCCGAAGCCAGTAAGCTTAATATGCATCCCGTGATGCGGGACTCGCTCGACGGTGGTCGTTAATTTGTACGGTTCCCGTACAAGGTGCTCCGTGCGCTTGACGAGCGAGACATTTTTCTTCGGGGCTTGTTTCGGGGCAACCCGGGGCGACCCTGGTGTGTGTGTGTGTGTCGTAATTATGATCTTGCTACATGCGAACACGGCACAGCCCGAGACGTTCGGCGCCAACCCCGTTCGCCGGATTGATTACGACGGCAAAAAGCTTCCGCAAAAATCAATATCACAAACACGGTTAATATCGCTTTCGAAGCCGGAAACCTGGGCTAACCGGTAAACTATTAGGCTGAGCCTCGCTGGTGGTGTTGGTGGTGGTGGTGGTGGTGGTGAAATTATGCCAATTTTTCATAGCTTCAACATTGGTTTTATTGCAGTACAACGAGTGCTCCTTCCAAGCCGCCTCATTCCGGAGCCCTGGAGCGGTTCCGGAACGTAACGATGAGCCGCACAAATCGTCGCCCGAAGGTTGCCACGCCAAACCGAACAAGTCATTCAACCGTAAAATTGTGCATGGATAGCGAACCGTGCTATTGCAATTTCTTTCACCGTGGCTATATAAACTGACGGGTGCTGGTGTTTCGCCGGTGGGAGAAACGATCCTCCCGTCCGTAGCCCATGTACCTTCGCGAAAAATCGTTGAAGGCGTTGACGGGTTCCCACACAGCGTCTATAACTATATAAAATGACTTTCCGGCACCTTTCGTAGTAGGCGATAGTCTTGACGTTGTCGTCGTCGTCGTCGTCTTCGTCGTCGTCGTCATCGTCGTTTGCACAAACCCAGGCCGGGCATCGTGGTTGGCGGTGACGTTGATCGTCTCCCATTTTCCTTCACCAGCTCATCGGAAAAGCGTACTAGGAAATGGTAAATTTTACGATGATCCTATAATTTTGAAGTTTATTTGTTTACAGTTCGTCCCGTTGGTGCACCGTTCTACCTTTCCGTTGGGACGTTGATCCCTGGCGCAGGGTTGGTTACGCGCTGCAGCTGGGAGGCGGATGAAACCGATTTGTACTTCTCAATCGGAACGTTACAACCATTCACACCTCTCTAAATGGTTAACAATGCTTGTGCAGATGTTTTGACGTATTTTATATGTGTTTGTGTTTTACTTTATTGCTTACGGAAGGAGTATAACGAGCCAGTACACCCTTAAGCACGAGTAAGCATATGGATACGCGTGTTACTCGATATCGATCGCGCTGTATTGGAACGAATGGAGACGCCTAGTAGATTGTAGACGGCGTTTAACGAACCAATGTAACGTATGCCACTTTGCTCAATTAAAATGCCTGTAGATAGATGTATTTGGATTGAAGTTGCATATTGAAGCGTTGTAAAACCTTTTCAAAACATTATGAGAATTTGATGCTCATATGCGCTATATATTCTGTGAATCTTATGGTCAACTATTGTGTTAAATTATATTTTGGAAACATTCTAATGTTTCTTTTTTCTACAAAGTGGTTAACGTTTTTGTGGGAATGTTAAAAATTCTTCAGAATTCATGGTAGTTTTTGTTATTTCAAAGTTAACAGTTGCGTAGTTTAGACCCAAAACAAGGCGGTCGTTGCAAGAAAACTTACGTAATAAATTTAACATTTACCATCTGATTCTTGGTTTGATTGTGTGCTAGTCCTGTGACAAAAACGTTATACTTTGATATTCATGTTCTCATCTTCGTTTCATCCGTATTATTGACAAATCTGTCATCTTTGTTCATGTTCTCAATGTCTTACTGATTGTGGAACATTTTTTTAAAGGATGTTTTATTAGAAAGAGTGAAAAAGAGACTTTATACAAACGATTGTCAATATTGATACAAGTATGTAAATTTGAACAGGAAAAAATTGCAGAGAAATATATAATTAAATCTAAAGCTAATATCAACAGAATAGGTTCAATTATATTGCAAATGGCAACCAATTACTCAGTTATATGCACACTGGTAAACTATATTCAATAGCATCGCTAAACATTTGAAATGATTTGATTATTGTTGCATGATTTTACGCATTTATACACATTTTTCGTAGTCCATGCGCACACCAGCACACTCATAGGGTGAAAAATAAAATCAATTACGTTTGAAATTGATTGAATAATCGTGCGCTATTATTGTGCCGATGCCGATAGTCAACAGTTTCACATTTCAATGCATCTACGGTAAACGGTGGAGATTAAA
>JXXA01010657.1:0-14036 GCA_000956255.1 Anopheles punctulatus | reverse complement strand
GCGTTGTTTTGAGCGCGGAACAGTAACGTATTGACAATGGAATAAACAAACCAAAACAAAACAAAAAAATGGAACCCAAACGGCTCCCCCGTTGCTATTTTGTGTTCCTCCGAAATTGACAAAACGACTAGACGGCTTTTTGCCGAACACAGTGAGCTTCTGGTTTTCGCGAACATGGACGAGGAGAAGTGTGCTGCATACGGCGTGAGCATATTTCCCGTAAGCATTGGGTTATAGCGAGGGATCTCCTATACCGATCCTAGGTTTTTACGTTCTCTACCGAAGCGTTTGTGTGATTGGAAAATTTATGCTAAAACCACCTGTCTGTAGGAAAGTGTGTTCGTTGCATGGTCTCCGGGATGGTTGAATGCATCCCTTATGTCGCTGTTTCTCACTTCTCGTGTAAATCGGGACGGATATGAGTGGGTGGGTAGTACTTGCCGATGTCACTGTTACCAGAGGGTTCATTTGTGTGTGTGTGTGTGTGTGTGTGTGTGTGTGTTGGTGGTCGTCTAGCATAAATTTGAATTGAATCAATTTACGATCACCTGCTGTGTGTCTGTGGTGTCTGCATCGGCGAGAGCGTTCACAAACCGAGGCGTACTAGCAACAGTTACGAAACAGTTGCCTCGTCCCCTCGTGGGCGCTGGGTACGTGTCGAATAGAACAAAAACCGACCTGCAATTGTGTCGTTTCCTCCCGGAGCATAAATCCATCCCAAAACCCACCTCCCGCCCTCGAGTGGTGGCATATGAACATGTCGCATTGATACCGGGGGCGGAAACTAACAAAAACGCGTACTGCAACGCACCCAGCATGGGCCTGAGCCTCGCTTGCTCTGTCCCACTGGTGTGTCTAATCCGCTGTAAAATTTATTAGAATCATGTCCCGCAAAATTGATTTATTTATCCCGCACCTTTCGCGCGCAGTCTCACTCCGGTGTGTGAGGGTGAGAAATTCCATGGATTTTCACGTTAACGCTCGTCTGTGCGCTGTTGCAGCTTTGGGAAGCAACGGTGGCTAACCGACAGCCGACCAAAAACCGAAGCAGAAATTTCGAAGCGGTTCAGTTTTGAGTTGATTAGATGAGGCTGGGAGTGTGCGATAGGTGGGATTTGGGATTTGAGATTATCTCACATACACTAACCTATCACAGCCGCTGATGCACTTTCGAGTTTGGATGACGGCGCGAAATTCATCCACCAACGGGAAGGGAAAGGTGGCAAATTAAATCGTGTGGTGTTGGAATGGAAATTAGCTATTTCCATCACGATGGTGGCAATACCTCCACGTCGTTTGAAGTCACCTTCCTTTCGAGCCTAGGATGAGTGCAGTAAGTGATGTGTTGCTGAAACCATGACTAACTCCGTAATTAAAATGTCAAAATTGATCGTTCGCAAACCGGTTGGTTTGTGGTGATAATCTCGTGTGGTGAATGTCTTGGGGAAGATATTAACAACTACTGTCCATCGGATAAGTAGAGCGATATGCGGTTATCTTGTTGAAATGGAGTGGTATATTCACTTCTCACATCACAACCACAAATGAAATAATCATATTAACGAAAACTATAAAATAGTAACGATAATTTTCCCTAAAGTGCTCCTTCTTTGGACTGCAACTTTATAATCAATCAATAGAAGTAAGTTTGTGCCTGGCAAACGCGTCTACCCACCATAGTTTAATCCAACACTCTCACTAAAAGCAATTGTCCTGCAAGTGTGCATAGAGCAATTGCACTTTTCTGCGCTGGAAATAATCAGCTTTACCCAACCGACCGTTGAAAATACCTCCGAAACAAATTGCCCACCCGACCCAGGGCCAAATGCATCGAAGAGAGCAACGAGCGAGCACCTCAAAGAGTAACTTTTAATGGAATTTTAATTGTGTTGAAATGGCTTTTTGTTCTGAACGGCAGACAGAGCCTGAGAGCGAAGGTTCTGTACAATTGGAGAAATAAATATGGTTCATGCTTCCAACCCATCGCCTCCATTGAGTGGCAACAACAACTATGTTAAAATTTCTCTTGAGGTAGAGTGCACTGGGTTGAAATCCCTCCTTTAATTCTCTGAAGGGAAAAGGAGTATAGCTTTCTTCAAAAAAACTCGTCATGCAACGAAAAGGCTAGAAGACGTTTCCACTTAACCGGAACTGACAACTCTTATCATCGGTTTCGCTGTGCTACAGGGGATTACCGGAGAAATAGTCGATGATACATGGGCTTACGCAAGCTAACAGGTTTATTTCCGCTTATCGTTGATCAGATTGTGCGTATTTCCTCCGCTCGGGCAAACTAGATTAGGACAAAAATAAAGATGTTCGATTTGGTTTGTTTTTGCGTGGAAACCTTTCTGTGAATCAATGTTTATCTTTACTGTAGCTTATGAAAGTTTGTTATTTTTCATGAAGCCTACGATGTTTACGTTATTTATTTTTGTTTCATGTTTTTGCCACATTCCTTTTAGATGTAGTTATATTTTCACTAAATATTCAATAATATTCAATCAACAGACGTGAAAGTTCATCCGTGACCGGATAATTCAATTCCGTTTCTGGTAAATGGATCCACTCCAGGATTTTAACCGCAGGGCACAAAAAGCAACTTTTGCCGCCCACCCCACTCCTTCGAGTTATCCAAATGTCACCTGGAAACAATCCTTCCTTCCTTACGGGGCAGGTTATCTTTTTTTTCTAACCTTTCCTCCACGATTGCGGTCGGATGTCGGAACCCCCAGCGGGCAAATAAAATGCTCTTTTGCTATTAATGACTGATGTTACGAGGGTCCTGCGAGCGGCGTTTGACTTACAGGATGTGGTAAGGAGTTTCCGCTGGTCGATATTTTGATGCGACCGCCCTCTCCGTGCTCCCTCAGTTGGTGGATGGTGAAACTTGAAACCATTGCTTCCAGCGATGGTCTGTAATTTAATTATTGTTTGTAGCAAAATTGTGTCTCTTCTTCTTGATATTTCGCTAAATTATGCCAGTGTTTAATGTGTTCAGGAACAAGAGGAAGCTGCTTCGATGTATCGTTTTTATTTATGTTTTTATTTTTTTTAAATTATTTTGTTAACATTATAAAAGCGTACTTTTTCTAATATAAAGTGTGAAATTGAAGCAAAATAAGATCCTCATTATTCCTAAATTGCCTAACCTAACCGTGTGTAAAACTTCACCAACACATTATCCCCAATTAAGTACGTTTCATCACCGTTTCGGAAGCCATCGGGCTCCTCTCACGCACCACGTACGCTGATTTAACGCTTCCGTAGATCCCGTCGTGTGTTGCTTCTTGAGAAAAGTTCGTCCAAACATGGAGGTGGAAAAATAATCTCTAAAAATGGTTCCGATGAAAGTAGCGAACGTGGAGAAAAAGAAAAAAATAGCTTCACACGCGTACACGTGAGTTGTTTTTCCGCGCATAGCAGCAGACCCCCTGGCAAGCAAGTAAAGCTCGAGGACTTTTTCTTTTATCCACCTGTCACAAACAGTGGCCGAATACAAACGATGCAGCTGCTAGCAAAGTGAGGAAATAAACCCAAACCTCTGGAGGGTCTCGATACATTACAGCGAGTTCTTATGTTAAATTAGCATAATAGTAATAACAGCCATACACTTCGGGAAAGATATTTACGTGAAAACGAGTCTCTCTTTTCAATCCGGGGAACTTTTAATGCGAAAAAAAAACTCTCCGATTTCAACAAGGACTTCCAAAATCTATACGTCTTCCCACCTCGCGACCTTTTCGAGTGTGTCACGCACGTTGGAGCCTTCCGATCGTCACCACCCGAAGGCCGTAAGAATTCGTAATGACTTGTTTTCGCTACGTTTTGCGTGCGAGAGAAGGTGCTACTGCCAGCAGAGCTGCGTATTCGCGGAACAACAGTCTATGCGAAACGTGTCCTTAAGCTACATTTGGGGTGTTTTTTTTCTTTATTATTTGATCTCATGCCGGTGGGTTGGCGAGCCCAAAAGAAAGCCTAGAGCTTGGGGAAGACGACAGCATACATGCACGCGGTTGTGTTCCGCGAACTTGATTACGGTATTAATGGGCCGTTTTTCCGCTACTGTGCGTCTTTTTTCCGACGAAGCCTCAGATGTTGGGCGGCTTTGGAATAGCGTGGGCGGGCTGCGGTGATGGCTCATTTCTCGCGCAATGTCGATGTCTTGGTGGCCCCACTCCAAGGTGCGGGCGTGCAGATCGTTTTCCGCGACACTCGACGATGTTTTCTGTATTGAAGTCCTCGTTGTTTGCGCGTGTGTGGTGTTGTTTCTTTTCTGATTCGTATGGAAATTGTGATGATGGAACTTCAAACCAGTTTGCACGGTGAATTTAAAGAACAGGTTTCAAAGCAGCAGGGGTCGTTTTTGTTGCTGTGTGGGTCGTTAAATTGACACAATTTCGTTACTTTTGCTCGTTTAACATGTAGATTATTTACCTAAAATGCTCGATTATTATGCTTCGTTCAATAAAATACATAATATCATCACATGAAGTAACTTGACGTTATCTTCGATAAATTTATACAAGTTAAATAAACCCTGTGATACAACACACTAAAGACAATGGACGCATTTTGAAAAAGATGCAAGATGTAACTTACGCAAAAAAACCCAACAATATCGTTTGTTGGTGCCATAAACTTCTTACGAAAACAAAGCCCGCCACTGGACCTTCGTCAAATTTAAGCACCAAAATCAAAGAAGGAACCGCCCAACGGCGGACCCAACCACAGTCTGTCGCAGCTGTTTCAATAAACATTGATTGGTCTAATCAAACAGTGGCCGTTACGGAAACGACAACGAATCTTCGCTCTGGTTCCCTGCTGGTTGGCGCGTCCCACCATCACGTCCCGAACCGTTCCTGTGGTTTCCGTGAGGCAACAATAACGCGCCACACAAAACAGCACTACGCAAATGTGCTTGCGCAACGATTACGAACATCTGCTGTGTGTGCGTCGTTGCCGTGATGGAAAACCGTATCCGCTTGCAGGACAGGAGAAGGCAGTGTGTTGCATTGGGGGGAGGTGTCGAAGTCCTTCAAAATCCTTCCAAAGACGTGTGTGCTAACATGAAAGCCACCCACACGCGTTCCATCATCATCGCTTGGAAGGATGGTGTTTGGCAGAGTTGTCAATAAATGGTTTTACCGAAATCATCTCCATGGTGAGGTCGATTGTTGCGCGCGCTAAGATGAGTGATGGAGAGAAAATCGTGGTAACGAGCTCGGGCAGCATCACAGTTTTCATCGTACATTAAATCGTGCATAAAAAAAGCTTTTGACATACGGTGCTCCGGTGGTGCTATTTCATGTGATTGATTGATTAGTTTGTTCGGGGATCGATTTATATTCGTTTTCCCAGCCCGTGACAATAGTTGGTCCGGTGTTCCCTCCCGAGTTGGTCTTCCATTTCGCTCTGGGATCTTTTACGCATCGACTTATACATTCACTCTGTAGATTCTACTTCGAGGTGGAAGAATAGTTTTCTTTTTTAAAAGGTGGAAGAATACGACATCAACGAAAGTCATGAGATTGATCGTTGCTCAAGGTTACCCTTAGCAGTGCAAACGTTCACACGTTTTGCCAGAAAATCATGCTCAAAACTCTGCCCTCAAGTTTGTTCAGATTCACATGGTGCAGTTTTCGATTGGTAGTAATTTTCCCATTGCATCCAATTTAACAAACCCTTAGCAGCGTGCCGGCGGTGCAACATAAAGCTGAATCAATTGAAATTTCGTCGCCGTCCTTTATCTGCACATACACTCATGTGTAGCAGCACACAATCATGTCGACGCTGCTGCACATCAGCCCGCATAAATGGATTTATGTGCTAATTAAGTTAATTTAAAATAATATTCGATGCGAAAACTGAGCCATGGAGAGGTGCAGTGTGAAAAACAAACGGACTGCGTAGGGTTTTATGCACCCGCATCGATGCGTTGCAGACAGTTAGTTTTGTGATTATTTCTTAAATGAATTTATTATGAATGGTGAGTTTTTTTTATTTTTAATTATTAAAATTCATTATTGGTTTAAACAGATTAACGATGGCTAATTTTCATTTGTATCCCAATAATGGTACACATGAATATGTTCATGATGAAAGCAACATAAAACTATCACTGTGAAATTCGTATGTTTTATCGATCATATTGTACACCGACATTGGAACGACCTTTCGTAAAAGCGTCACCGAATAGACATCATAATTAAACCGACCTCGAACTCTTAGAAACGGCGCAGTTAGCAGCCGAAGCAGCCCTTGCCAAAACGTGCTTAGAATATTTACACGCCCGGCCTTCGCCTTTCGCGCTCAAAACCGATCCTTCATCGCCGCTGGCCAGCGGGACAGGGCTTCGGTTTGCCTTCGTTCATTATCATTTTATTCACATCCGATTTGTTTTGTGGAGAAGGCTATCGGTGATGAAGTACACGGTGGCGTTCTCGTATGGAA
Organism: Anopheles punctulatus; assembly: GCA_000956255.1. Lineage (NCBI taxonomy): Eukaryota > Metazoa > Arthropoda > Insecta > Diptera > Culicidae > Anopheles > Anopheles punctulatus. The sequence goes on along the minus strand of JXXA01010657.1, from coordinate 7,583 downwards.
GGCTGATATGGAAGAAAAATGTGAACAAACTCGTACGCCCTTGAGCCCTTGGGCGACAAATAAATACACCGCTCTCGTCTCTTTTTACAGCCCCATTCTCTTACGGATGGATTAGCGTGAGGAAATTATTGGTGAAGCTAAACGTAACAGCGGCCACCGTGCGAGGTTTGGTGGACGATGGAGGAATTATTAATGAAATGGCGCCACGATAAAGAAGTGTGATCATAAATCACAAACCGTCGCGGTGTGGTTTTGTGCTTGAATTGAATATAGAAATACATTCTAGCACAGAAATGTAAGCTATTCCGTAATGTTTTTTGCGAACAATAAAAAAAAACATTGGTTGCTTTTTTGTAATATAAATTGTCCTCAAACAAATGTTATTTTATTTTGGAACTAGCAATATTTCTTTTTTTTTCGCGTAAAGATAAACCTATTAAAATTTTCTAAAAATGCTTCCACCAAAAATCTGTTGTTTCAGTTTAATAGGAGGTAACTGAAAAATTATTGACGTCATGTTCTAGAAAACGTTGAACGGACAGATCTTTCCATTTGTTTTGAAAACCAACTCACCATGCTATCAAAAGAGAATAATCTTGCCCAAGTCATCAGCGTACCAAACCCGTGCCCGTGCCAGTGCTAGTTCTCTCTACAATGTTGCAAAACGAAACGTTGACACGGTGTGATGCTGCTGATGAACGGAATGCCAAATAAATCTGCACTCAGTGGCTCACCGGTACCGCCGTATCACACTCGCTCACACTTGAGTACTGGGAGTTTTAATTAAAATTGCCACACCCGTTCCCAGCGCAACGGGAGCAACATGCATAGTTGAGGTCACAGATTTACGTCACCCAAGAATTCCATATCAATATCCCGAAATCAACGCAGTTGAAGCGACATATTTCTCCGAAATTCGTACCTCCATAAATAGACAGGTGCAGATTTTTAATCAGCAAACCGCAATCACTTGCAAATGGCTAGAGACGATGGCGCTTCATTTGCAACGCGATGCGGAAGCTATTAAGCTAAATTGAATGATAAATTTATAACGAGTGCATGAACTTCAGACGGAAATGTATTTTGGTATAATATGCACTTGTTCGATTTAATGATACATTTTTCAAAGTTTTTATTATTACAGACGATCATTTGTCATGCTTTCCAAATTCCGTTGAGAAGATTTTCCATTCCGTATTATATTCAATAATCGAAATAATCATTTTATTCCTCCAGAAATTGGTGCAAAGTCGATACTTTTTTTTGTTTTCCACATTTTCATATTGCTCTTGGAGCATACTCCATGCTCGCCTACAAATCATTCATGTTGTTTCAAAGTTCAACAAAGTAACCGACAGACAAAATGGAACCCAACAAAACGGAACATGCCACGCCAGTCGGCCCTTGAACCCGCGTTTCCATTGTCAACGTGTGACATAAATAAATTGATTCACTGCAATTAGACTAATTGCAATTAGTTTAATTACTTTTTGCAATTACGTTACACGGAACGGCTACACAACAAGCCCCGGTTGGCAGCATGTCCTTCGATCGACAGGAAGGAGGGTTTACGCAGTCACGGGCTCGCGCTCCGAAAGCTTCGCGATGCGGCGGGCAAACACAGGAAGCTACCCATTTGTGGCGAACAAATGAGCGTGAGTCAGTCGATTTAGCAAACGGCAATCGGGGTTTTTGGTATTTAGGATCGAACCCGGTGGCGTTGGGATTGTTTCGAATTGAATTTTGGAACCGGTTGGAGATTAGCTCGGTCAGCGAATGAAGTCATCCTGCCTGTGCGCGGAGATTAATGATGTTTTAAGCCGAGGGTGTCCTTCGATTGCTTTTATGTGGATTCGTTTTTTACCGTGCCATTGTTAGAGAAGACAAATGGATCTAATCGCTTGCGACTAGCCCGGGTTTATGTTACCATTAAGGCGGCGTTGTGTTTTGGACGAATCGTTTAAGTATGTGTGCGATTGATTTTGTTTTTTTCAGATGCACGAGAAAAGCTTTTCCAAGCGATGAGCATATTGTCAGTTTCAGCTTTACTTAATTATCGAAGCTTTAGTGACTCGTGTCACACTTCCAGTATAAACCATTATTGTCATTTTGTGACAACGGTTTCTTCCGCCATTTTGCCGGTGCAATCTTATGCTAGATTTCACCTCCGTTACGCAATCATTGTCTAACTTTTCCAGCAAAACGCTTCGTTTTACATCGGCCCAGCGTCGCTTGTGCTGTTTGTAGAGCATGTTTGCTGGTTATTAGATTTTCCGTCTGGAAAATTGTTTCCCACCAATACTGGGTGGGTTGTTTGATAGCTCTTTCTCTCCCGTTTGTTCACGCATCATTTTCCAACAGCTTTCGGTATCATCCCAAACCGTACGGTAGGAAACAATGGCTTGAAACCAGGGTTACGGTGACGAAACCGAATGATGAAATCGTGTAATAACTTTGGAACATCTTGTGACCACGGGTCTGGTGATGTTGGTTACCGCTAAGTGCTACCACTAACTTGCTTCTAAGTAGTATTACATCTCGGAAAACATGGTCTCGCTATAAAACGTCATCGTACGCTGGGCGCAGTTAAAACATCCGGATTTCGTAGAAGTGAGACGCCGGCCGTGGCGAGAAAGAGTTGTTCGCGTAAACGTTCGCAATGACGACCGCGCACTGGGGCTACCCCGGTTCGGGTTATTGTTTGATGGGCCGGGTTTTCCAATCCCGTGTTCGCGCTTCCCAAAAACTTCCCGAAAACGGCAAACCGCAAAAGCGACTCGTTCGATGCTGCCGCCGGCAGCAGCGAGCGTTTCCGATTGAGTGGTTAATTAAAATACAATCGTTTGACAGCAGTTTGTGAAGTTAATTTTCCGCTTTTCAATTAAACGTTTCCCGCGAGCGCAGCCGGGGCGCCGATCGGTTCGGAGAAGAAAAAGACGCGAAAGTTGACGCAGTTCACGAAATTCGCCAGCTCAACGATATGAACGAGAAATGACAAATTTCGACTGGTGAACGATTCGCGAACACCACGGGGGGATTGGTGTTATTTTGGAGCGTGATTTATGAAGATGTTTGCAGCAATGTTAAAACCACAATCAACCGAGCTGCTGTATTCAACGCCCATTCTGACAGACGAAGAAATGATTTCCACCGTTCATTTGACTTGACGTTGCTTTTGACGTCTCCGGAGGTGCCGGGAAAAGGTGTCAGAAGTAACGATGACGGCGCACTGCTCTTTGCTCGTTATTAAGTTAGATCACGTTTCGGTTCACAGGAAACAAAGAAAATCAACTTTGACTTACGATGAGACAGCTTGGCGCTTTGCTCGGTGGTGGAATGCTTGTGCTGGAGCAGAGCAGAGAGCGAAGAAACGACGAATTGTAATCGACTGACCAGGAACCAATGGCTATTTACGGTGCAGGTTTGATTCCTTACTTTCACGTCCGAAACCTGCCTCAAGCGCTTTACGAAATGAGGCGAACCTTCCTGAGGGCACGACGGGAGGTAGATGAGATATGCCCTGGCAGCAAATTCTCCAGGGTTTGTTCGGTGCCGATCGAGCATAAATAAATGAGTCAATCCGGAAGGCATGCAGTGCCGAATTGAGCGTAATTTGTAGAGCGCCAATTACTTCCCCGCCTTGGGCTGGGGTTCGATCACGTAGCAGACAGAGGAGAAACTATTCGAACGGAAGGCGGAAATATGCAATTGCTCGGAGCGTTGGCTTCTTGTTTTTTTTTTTAGTCTGAGGAATGAGTTGAAAAAGGATACGGGGCTTTTCTAGCCTGGCAATAAGTGATGAATATAAATTGGTGTAAGGTAGTATGGGCATTAAACAAAACAGGAAAATCGCGTTTGTGGTAATTTTTGTGTTTTTACTTACAAGTTCAACACTTCTTCAGAACAGCGATTGATTCTTAGAAGTCAAATTTAATTGATGTCGCTCGTTTGGAGCTTCATCATATTTTACAATTTACAAAAGCACCGGCTTGAAAACAAACTCATAACGAATATCCATGCTAAAGGAAGAAACGGTCGCCACGTGGTCTGTGGAGCACTGAAGTACGAAGTTCTAATAAAATTTGTCATGGCGATTTAAGATGAGAAACCTCGTAACAAGTAAAGTTGACCATTCTTTCGCTCGGCGAGCGAACAATCGAGGGTGACGAGGTGGGCACGTGCAATTTCTTCCAGGAATCCCTGCCGTTATCCTTCACTGGTTACAACCTCTGTGTGTTTGGAGAAGTGGTGATGGTAGGAAAAAGGGGAGGAACATAGAATGAGAATAGAGACAACCGCCGGAACGAACCCTACCAAATTAGTGTCCAGCTCAAGAAACATCAATGGAATCGGCAGTAATTTAATAGAAGATTCCCTTTGATTTCGAGAGTTCCAGCTCGATGTTCCAGAGCGAGCGACTTCATTTCTTAAAGCACACACACTCCGTCCAACTTTGTGGCGTAACAACAATGACAATCAAGCACAATAAAGGATCTAGCTTTTCGAAAGTCAAATTCGAGTGTGGACCATCGAACGTCTTTCGGAAAGTCATAAAATGGCATTTGAAAATTTGATTTTCCTCCACGCCCCATAACACTATCAAGAAAACATCCGAGTCTCTGGATTGGGCCGGTAGTGTACGTATTAATGATGGCCTCACTAATCAAAGGGCAAGACAGTAGTGTCCCATATGAAGTGGGCAATGTTACTATACCTTTGCCAGCTAGGCATCCAATCAGTGCGAAGCTTGTTTTAGCTTGTTCTTCCAATAATTGTGTGTCGAACCGAATATTAAATCACCAGCGGCCGGAGGGAAAGGAAGGATCGCATCTAATAGAGTTTGGATTTATTGAGTTCTTTTTTCACGTTAACCTTTTGCACAGAACCGGTGCCCGAAAAGGGCCAAACTCCGCCAAACGATGGTCAACTACGGCAAGCAGTAGTTCAATGTTGTGTAGTGCCGGAGGGATTTTTTGTGGAAATCTTTATGCGAGCACACGGTCGTTTCCAATCGAAATAAATTCATCTCGCTCAGAAATGGTACGAGGTTCACCCGTCCCCATAGCTTTGAAGTGACCATTCGGCAGTGAAGCTGACCGTGTTTGCATGTTTGCATAGGAGGTTCTTTGCTGACGCCGATACGCAAGCTGCACATCCTGGATATTACGTTTCTGCCATCATGTTTACTCGCATTTCGCCGTAATGCCGGGCATGGGATGTGCATACGCGCGTCCTATTTTTGTTAGCACAGTACTCTCGGCAGAACACGCCGTACCTCCGAAGCGTGTGGAGGTGGTGGTGGACGTTCGTATCATTTGCATCCTTTTTCCTATACCCAACCGATGTTGGAGGCCGTCCTTTCGGTGGGTTTCTGTGTCAAGGACCGGTGAAGTGTTGAAAATGAACTGCATACAAACCAGAACCGACTACGACCATTTAGTATCCGTTGAACAGAGGAAAGAGAAAGTTCATTACTAGCACACGACATGCTGATGAGGGTACGGTGAGACGAGCGGCGGTGCAGTCGTTAGTACCGGAACTGGTTAGACGCACTCATAACGTGAGTTAGCTCCGCATGGCAACGCACAACTACATAGCATCCAGTAACAGTGACACAGCACACTCCGTTCCTCCTACGGGCGATGTGATGTAAATCCATTTAAATTTAAATTTCCATCATCCTAATACCACCACGTCGACATCTGGTCGGATTATGTACACACTCGGGTGTTCCAGCACTCCGCGTTTGATGACTCCGCAAACTCTCCGCACGCCACCCCATTTGCCGGCTGTTGGCCGGTAATTGACCCAGTTTTTGGTTTCCGCTCGGTCACGCCCAAGGATGAACCTGGGCCCGTTCAATTCCGCTCGCCCGAATCCTGGCGCCCGGGAGACCCGTGAAATCCCTGATAGGCCAATTTGACTCGAACCTGCCGTATCATGCTGTCATCTGCAGCATCCCAGGACCATGAAACCGTATTCTGTGAAAGCGGGTGCGCGCGCGATTGCCCCGTGGAGACGATTATTCATTCATGCACTCGGTCGTTCTTCCATGCTGCTCTGCTACTACCTGCTGCTGTTACTTGTGGTCTGGGCGAACCATAACTGTCCCTGAATCTTGTGTTTTTTTTTGCTTCCTGTAGATAAAAGGTGTCCAGTATGACGATCCCACTTGTGGGTTTTTTATTTGTAAGTTAACGAGAAATGATCCGTGCCCATATCTGAGCACCATGCCCTTACTTCTTTCAAACGTCTTGTATGTATATTTTACGGTGGTCTCGTAAGTATCAGAATGCAGGTACGATAAAGAATGGCCTACGCTTTTCAAGGGCTTTGAAAGCGAATTTCTAGAGCAAAGGACGATGTAAAAAATTATTGCAGCTTAAGGTCAAATATTTGTTTTATAAAGCATGTGTTTTAGAGACGAAAAACGGGTTAAAAAAGCTCTATGTTCTAAGACTACGGAAAATATATATTAAGAGGATTCTATGTTATATTCTTTGGAATAATTTTTCTTTAACAAACATAAAGATCCCATCAAAGGTTTTTTTTTCGTTTACTCTTCAAAATCAAGTTAACACAGAGCAAACTTTGCGAAATATCAACAACGGTTCAACAGACCCGAGGTACAAACGGTGGAGACATTATATCTGCACCACTTGCGAGCGAGGAAGTGTCATTAATCAACGTTTTTCTTCCGTTACGATGTCGTCGGCACAGGACAAGGAAGGCTGACAGGAAATCCATGCCCATGTGCAAAAGAACGGAGACCTCGCGGAACAACGCACGGTGCTGATAAATTCTGATGGCGTCTTTCACGCGTAAAGTGAAAAGTGGTTCTTCTTACCAGTAGCCGGAGTTTGATAAAGCGAAAAAATACATATAAAGCTCCCAAAGCTTGTCGCTTGTGTTTGCTGTGGGGATGTTTTTATGCTTATAGTTTGCATCGTTTCACGTTACGATTGAAACACACATACACTGGGGCGCTTGAAGAACAATTTATTTTTTCTTCTCCGCAAGCTAAATGGCTAATCAGAGGGTACTTCTCGGAATGACACTCGTCATTATGGTCGTGATGAGTTCTGCTGTTTTATAGCTCCTAGGCAGATCCTGCAAAAGAGTATCTTACTGAACAACAGCAATGTCGTTGGCAATGTTTTCCTTTTGCGGGAAGGGGTAAATATGCTTTGTGCGCTCCATCTCAGAAATACTCTCGAGCAGATAGGGCTCGAGAGGGCCACGAAAAAAATGTTTATGTAGGGTTTGTTATTTTATAAGTTGCGCTCTTTTCGCATGTTTAAGCTTATTGATATTTTTACACATAAAATTAATGTCCCGCTGCTTTCGCTTTCTTACTCTTTGCAGCAATATCGCGCGAGGAAAGCGACGAATCCACGCAGCAAAACAACCACCATCACCATCCGCATCATCACCATCATCACCACGGACATGGTCACAATCGTGGCGGTAAAGTGCCCTTCAACGGTTACACATCCGAGGAGTACCTCGACCGACTGGAACCAAACGGCAACATCCCGGCCGATAAGTCCTACAGCAAACGTGAGTATCTTCTCCCTGGCCCC
>JXXA01010654.1:0-13220 GCA_000956255.1 Anopheles punctulatus | reverse complement strand
AATTTCGATGATTCAATCCAGATCCTCGGTCTATTATCGTTCAAAACAGGTTCTCCAGTTTTAAATCGTATAAAATATGACTTTCCCTCGTTGGGAAATGAATTCTCTTTTTGTATGCATTTTGTTATTTTTAATAATAGAAAAAAGAAGATGTGGAATTGCTGAATGAGTTTATCTATTTTTCACAAACACGGTGTAATATGTGTCTTAATAGTTACTGCATTATTTTCCGGTATGCTTTTTTGACGCACCCTGTACTATAGAGTAACACAGTGCCAGATTTTGTTTTATTCTTGTTGTTTTTATTACCGCAATAATTCACGCGTTTATACCTATGGTTTATCGGTATTGAAAATCTCATCACATCCATTCTTCACAAGCTTTTAATTTATTTCAACGCAAAGTTATGGGAAAATCTATGAATATCCTTGTTGCTGTAAATACAAAAAAAAAACAGTTTAACATTTGCTTCAAACAGTGTGAAACTGTTAAACAGTGGAATATTTTTCAAACGATTTTTTAAAAAGCTTATCCTAAGCTTTTAGTAGTTTGCGAAATTGGTGATAGACAAATTATGATTTTGATTGTTGCATGTTTTAAATTGAATTATTTTTCTACACTCATTTTCCGAAGGAAGAAATCGTCGAAAATGCAATGAAAATCAATATGAATTCTTGGAAAACTCGAAAACGAAGCGAATTTAAGAGTAACACTCTTTGATTTACTTTAGAAATGTTAGAAAACATATGAAAAGCATGTCAATAACACCTGAACGCATTGCGATTGCATCATACATCACGGTAATTGTAGGCAAATATTTAGCAGTAGAGTTGTAACGAATTTACGCCATTTCTTGATAGGTAGAATCGACGGGTCTGATGATTTAACCTAAAAACATCCCTAAACCCTTAAACAACACGTCCTAACGATACTGCATTCGTATGATGACTACAAACCATTATATGTAAAAAAAACATTCGAAAAATACAAAAAGTATGTTTTTTTCTTAAAGAAAAACGCATTAAAAGTTGTTTCTCTTTGAGGGCAATAATTAATTACATCAAAGTATAGTCGGTGCGTACCGAAGCTACTGCCTATTTTAAGAACAATTTTGCTCAACAACATCCACTTCATTAACATCCAAACATTCCAAAACAAAACTGCCAGCTAAATGGATCTAAGCGGCTAACACCACAGGCGAGCGCCATTATGTGATCATTTCACACCCGTAACAGCAATAGATACAGCGGAAGGAAAAAAGAAAAGGGAAATCAAATAAACATACGGAAGCAAAACAACATCGATCAATCCTCATCGGATCGCGATCGCAAGCGGTAACGTAGCGTCGCAACGACTACGATTTGTACAGTGATGGATGGATCGCATGCTGGATTTACGGAACTGTAGGGAAAAAAACACCTTAAGATAAACACATTGGGGAGACACATTGAGCACGCTAACAGAACGGGGATCCACGGTGGCACGAAACAGGAAACACTCAAACGGTTTGAGGGGAAACCCACACTCACCTGAATCTTAAACTACGCCCGCGCGAGGACACGATGAAGCGCAGAATTACAAAGCGTACGAAGGAGTTGGAGGAGGTTTTTGTTTGTTTTGTACAAGAAAGTAGGTAAACATAATAAGTGGGCTGGTACATATGCACAGTACGAACAGGAAACGTCTCCCATCCCACAGATAGCATCTATTTCAAATTTTACTGCTACCAACAATCACATCTAGCTAATGATATTTAATCGCAATAAGAGTACATCGACTTCACAGAGATAATGATCACAGAACACTCAATATTATTCAAAACATACTACCACTATTGTATTCTGTTTTAAAACATCACATGAGTCTTGTTTTAGGGCAAGGGTCAGCGTTCTAATTCATAAAATGACCACTGCGACCATTGAATGTAACAACTACTGTCGAACTAATAACTCCCTGCAAAATAAGTTTGTGATCGATATACATGTTCATAAATAAATGACCATTATGGTTTATTCATTTATTCTTTACAAAAAAAAATCGCAACACTACAGTTTAAATCCAATTTGTACACTTTAAGAGCATTGAATCTGAATTGAATAGCAAAAATGGAGCAAAACTCCACATTCAACTATGGAGGCGCCCAGTGTTTGGAACCAAAGGTGAAAATGACTTGTTGATGAAGGGAATTTTAGATTTATTTGGTACTTTTATTTAATATTTGCTTATTCATACAATGTTTTATCGCTTTTGAGGAGGTTTGGTAAGATTTTGATTGACTTGAGGAGTAAAAAAATATATTACCACTTTTCAGTCACATGTTTAACATTTGCATTAAATTACAAAATATTCTGTAAAAAAACTATTTTTTGCAAAACAAACTAAAAATAGAACGTTCCCCTTCAACCTTCTCCGGCGTGTGCTGGTTTCAAAACTATTTGAAACGAATTATAAAGTAAAACATGTGTTCAATTTTGGATTGGATCATTATGCCATGCTCGGTGAAAATCATTTTAAAATTGTCATCCTCTCGGAGGTGATTCGTTTAAAAGTGCATCGGTTCGGAAGCGTGTGCCAACCCATTGACCCACCACCGCGCTACTTACCGGTATGCGGTCCACGGTCGGCGAGCTGAATCGTCCGATCGGAAACAGCCCGTGCTGTTGGCCCGGGGCCGTGCCCGGTACGGGTTTCCGGGCGAGAATGGTGTAGTTTCCGGTCGCGTCGCCATTCTCGTCGATGTGCACTAGGTAGCTACGGAGGCAGAAACATAGGGGAAGAGAGATAGATGAAAGTAGAAGGAAGTACTCGTAGCAACTCCTACATTCCTTACCCCATGGCGCTCATGTAAGCGCGTCCCTTAATCGCGTCGATTATGGCGGAACCGTTCTTTGGACTTCCGCCCGCCAGCAGCACTTGCATCAGTGCATTTGCATACAGATGGACCGCATCGTACAGATAAGCAGCTTCTGCTCGTATCTATTAAATAGTGAAGTGAAACGGGAGGAAAAGTGAGAACAGATGGAGCTAATGGTGCAGTCAGTTGCAGCGCGCAGAACACGGATGCAAATAAATTTCGCGGCAAACTGTTTTTTCATTAATCAAATCATTTCGACTGTTTGCTTCGTGGCGGTTTAATGCAGTTGAAACATTTCTTATGCTTACCGCCACCGCACAAGGTTGGGTAAAATGTACGCGAAGGAAGGGAAATCAAAATATGTTGCTTTAATAGTTTCCCGACTGCTCGTGGAGAACGATTCCTCAAATCGAAATGGACTACTAATGGCCGCAATTTGTTTCGATAGAGGAAAAAAATACCCATCCCAACGCTTTTCACTCCCCAAAGCAAGCTCGAGCTCGCTTAGAAAGAAATTCTCAAATCCAAGGATTGGCAAATTGAATCCTTCCATCAATAGAAACCTTCCATTCCACCGCCGATGTTCGAGTTTTTACGCTCGACTCCATTCCGTTCGCTGGGTGCGCGGATCAATCGAAACCGAAAACCGGCGTGCCGGTTGAGGAAAATGCAATCGATTATCGGTGCCATTTCGAGACAGTGCACTCGATGCCAGTGTGAGAAAAGTGCAAACTAAACCATTAGTGAGGAAGGAAGCAAGCTTGAGCCTGGGTTGTAGAGTTTGATTGGGACTATATTCCTTTGTCCGTAGCGTTGTCATTGTTCGACGGAGCGGAAGAAAGATTACCGAAACATTTTGAAGCTTTTGTGCGCGCCAAATAAACATTTATGGATGGACAGATTAGCGAAAAACTTGACAATAGAAGTGGGTTATCAATCAGTGGCCAATACAATCTAAAGGTTATCATAACAAATAACCAACGCTAATGTCATTAAGTAAACTTATAAATCACAGTTGAGTTTACGTGGCAAGGTTATAGTTTTTTGACAACATTTTCATTCCATTTACAGAATAATTTCGTAGTAATATGATATTAACACAGTTTATGAACTGCTAGGGGCGCCGGTCTTTCACACGACAGAATCGGTACCATGATGCCATTCGGACCGTCTTCCCCTAGCGAGGACTTCTTTTGTTGCACCAAAAAGAAGAAGAAGAAGAAAATGAAGATGAACTACTAGAATGGTTGATTCACCATAATAAGACGTAAATTACGCACGAATATTAAGTTAGTTAGAATGAACTCAGGTATTCGAAATGAACTAGTATAACAAGAAAAGTCGAATAAAATGACTCAAAGCAACAAATATCGAACACGGTAACACTTCCTGTAAAAAGTCACTTGAAAATGCACAAGCGTCCACTCATTTTCGGAAGCATTTACATTGAGAGGTGCGAATCTGTTACGAATTTTAAGAGAAATGTGTGTAAAATAAATGTATCAATGTGTTTTGTACACGTATTTCGTTGGTCTCGACTTGGTTTATCAGCTTTTTACTGGATATTCCCGTCAACTGATTGTGCACAAAGAGAGGTAATTTGGATGGATGATAACATTTTATCAATAATATTGCTACAGTATAAATTCCCTTCGGAAACCCTTTGTAGTAACGGTATGAATTCTTTTGTAGTCCAGGAATTTGTTTTTTTAATTATTTAAGCATAGTATAGCGTATTCACAATCTGGAAGTTATTGAATATGTTTTAAATTCAATACTAAACACAAACCGCAACAAATGCGGATACATTGCACGGAACAGACTGCGTGACAAGCCAAAGCTAAACCTTTTAAGTCAACTCACATGTCTGCTGTTAGTGGAACGCTCTCATAACTGTCGTCTCTATTTCACAAAGCTTTAAACCAACGAGCAGCTCAACATTGTCATGGAGCTGGCAGCTACTTTCCAACAGGAAGCCAGTAATCTGATAGCACTTATCCGAGCGCTCCTTAGCATCGAACGATTACCGAGCCGTTATCTTCGCACTGCTGCCCCTTATCTGGTTGCAACGATGCATCACGTGCACAGAAGGACGGTAATCAACTTATCCCCGTCTGCCCTCCGGGTGTTCGCATTCCGTACACGCATCGTACACGCAAGGATATGGAATATTAATTCAATTTCCGTATGAATAACCACAGCTCGATCGATAAAGGCTTCCGATAACGAGCGTCTTGTATGAAAATGGTTGCCCGATAGCGTGCACTGTCGTCGAGGTATGGTGTGTAAAATGCAGCTCTCGATGAATGCTATGAAATCTGGACACTGTTTGATAATGATTGTAGCGTCGTGATTTTTCATTCCGTGTGTTATGTTCTGCCAAGGATATTTGATATACGGGTATATTGGAATCAATTTGTAAGCCCCAGATGGAATGTAAGATGTTTGCTAACAATTGTAACAACGGCGGATGTTTTGTTAAATAATTTAAATAGCATCCATTATAACTATTAACTTCACAATTCTCGTCGAATGTTTTCGTAAAACATCGAATTGGACCATCTTGATTGGTTAAATGAACTCGAATGAATCATGATCCTACTATACGGGTTATTATATCATAAAAGTGACTAAAACATGAGATTAAAAACATGCGAAAGTGTTTTTGTTTTCTAAAATTGTCAAAAAAAAACCAATATCAAATTGGTCAAATAAAACACGAAACATTTTCTACAAGCTCTTTTCTATATTAACTTTTCCCCATAGAATATAATTTAAATAACAAAGTAAAAAGCATCATCTTAAAACATTTGAAGCAAGCATATTTTTGCGTAACCCAAAGATTGATCAAAATAAAAGCGATGAAAGAAAAAACAACCGATGAACATTCGCAAAACAAAAGGCCAAAATATTAACCACATTTTACATCGCTTCGCTGCAATGTTTTTGTAACCCTCCGATGAAATGTGTCTTTAACCCACATACATGCATCCCATACTAAGCCCATAATGCACTGCTTAATCCGGCACGTGGTAAATATTTACCTGTTTTACGCCTCCGAAGAAGATCAGCGCGTTCCGATAGTTGAACGGTGGTAGCTCCAAATATTTGTTAACCTGTTTGCAGAGACAAGAATCAAACGTGAGTGGACATGTGTTTTTGTACGCACCGTGTGCGGATCGCGAATTACACGGCCTGATTTGCTATGATCATAAATAAACGATTCTCGTTCGTGTTCACCGCGCGCGAAAACTCCAAAGTAAGAATTGTGGAAAATTCCTGTGGCATGCAGCGTGGTGCATCTTCGTTCCCGGTTTCGGCATCACAGTGCATCAAACCGATCAACCGAAGCCGGTGGTGTATTTATTATTTGGACGTGCACAAGAGAAAGATTTATTGTTGCAATACCGCCCTCTCTTTCATCGGCTGTTATTCGCTGTGGTTCTTTTTTTTCTTGCACGCTCGAGTTTATTTTGCAACGTTAATGCTTTTTATCCACTTTTCGTATTTTGGCTGCTAAGGTTTTTTTTACGTTTTATGCTTATACGTAGAATTTTAATTTCTCTTTCTTCGCGCTGCCCAGGGAGGCAAGGTATGATTTATGCATATTGCGTTACTTTAGTGTGCAATAAAATTTTACCTCCCTTCCGCGCACAGAGCTGACGTCGCTCCCTTTGGGCAAGAATTGCAATTAATTGTGTCCATTTTATTTTTATGCAGTGTTTACGGTGTTTGATGTGGTTGGGAAGGCAGTAAATGACTGGACTGTTTAGGAGTTCTTGAGCAACAAAGGTGATCATTGCAAGTATGAAAAACGATTTCGAGAGTGTTTTATATCTCAAATTTTTATTGGTTCTATTATTTTTTGTACCACACTTTAGTCACCAAAATTGTGTATATTCTAACTGACCATAATATATACTGGATTTTGATCGTCTTTAGAGAAAAGGATAGGTAAAGAAAGGTGAATTTAAATCCATCTTTGGATAGCGATAATCTACATCAAAGTTGCATTGCAAATATATATAATGTATACGACGGAGTGGCTAAATTGACTTGGTAAATTGAAAAATCTGGTGAAAAATCTGGTTTCTGGTTTCATCCGATTGTTGACCCAATCAGAGTGGAAGGACAATAAAGAAGCCGCTACAATAAGACCCTCTATAAGTTGTACGAGGAAACAACTATTGTGAAGCGCATTGGACTGGGTTGGTTATGTCAATAGAATGTGCCATAAGCTCAAATACTGACGATCCTTTGCCCAAAACAGAACAAAATCTTCATAAAAACATAGTATACTTCCAATGAAACTATTTTCACATTTTATGTAAACTAGCACTGATGCCGCAAAATTATAACATTCCATTTACATTCAATCAGCGCATAATCAATCAGGAGCTCCCAAAATGCCATTGATTTTAGTGCTGATTAAAACAACATTCGTCTAAAACTAAACGCTAGAAACGACAACCGTTTTCTAGAATGCTTTTATTTGTGACACAACAAGCTACCAAAAAAATATGATTGCTTCTATCAGATATTATTCGCATTTCAATGGTTATTTAGAAACAAATTTTAGTATTTACTTCCTAAAGTTAAATGTTTTGCTTTCTGCGTCAATTCAGCTATAACTATTTCATTAAAAATTAAATTGTTCACTCTATAACATCTTAGTAAAACTTTAAGCAAACTAAATTATCGTTTAAGATCCATCAATCATTGAAAGGATCGACAATTATTTAATTCTTCTACGAAAATGTGTTCTATAAACATCGTACGATGTGAGCACCCTGCCCGCACATGATCAAATCAATCATATTCGTAACCCCAAAGTAGTCAATGCGGTTGGGAAAAATACAATCAACGATCTGTTACCGCCAAAGTGCACAAACACTCACCGTCGAGTAGTCACACCTTCGTCACCCTTTCATAAAAATAGCGTTGATTGAAAGGAAAAAATCAGTAACAATTCATCGTATCGTTTCGAATCCTATCGCCGTTCACCGTCTCAAGCCACTTGTTGGGTCGGACGAGTTGTCCGATTATCCTGCCCGATCTCTGCCACGGAACTGGCGAAACATCCTCTATATCCATCATCCACCACCATCGTGAGGGACCGGAATCCCCCTCACTGCCACTTACCTTCACCGCAAACTCGTCGAACCGCACCGGCGCCGACGGCACGATGGCCAGATAGTGGCGAAAGGCTTCGACCGCGTCCGGATCCGGCGTCGTCTGCAGCAACCCGTGCATGTACTTCGTCGGCAGGGCTGCATCGTACTGCTCGATGTCGACACCGACGACGAAGTAATCGCCCCGTTCCAGCAGGCCGCGCCGCCGAAGGCTCACCAGCAGCCCGATGTGCTCGTAGTGATTGCCCAGCACAAGATAAACTGTTCGCGCGGCGATGGCAGCCGGTGGGACAGGGGTCCAGTCCGGTAAAGAAAGTGGAAATCGCAGGAAAATACGTCAATAATTTGATTAATGCTCTGCTAAATCGTATTACCCCGCGCGGGGGCTGGAGAGGGAGTGAAACCGCCGGTTTGAGCGATGAATAAATAAACAGCAAAGAACGGGGAAAAGGAGCCACCGGGTCACTGGAGCAAATTGGAAATAATTTATCAAAAACCGCGACAGCTCGGTAAACGGGTGTTCTGTTAATTGAAATTTAAGCGATCTGCTATCGACACTGGTGCAAGCTTCTGGCGATAATCCGGCATCATTTCGGGGTGTCGAGAGAAATTGGTACAAATTGGGTAATTTTTATGTGCGATTTTTTCTACACTAAAAAATGGCAACCCAAGTTTATCTTTCCTTGAAATCACATGATTGCGTCGTTTTTTTTATTTACAAACAAAACACTAAATTTTTAGTAGTTTCAATTCAAAATTGCACATAAAAGACTGTAAATGTCTACTATAAATGGACTCGTAAAAGTACACAGAGCACAGACGGCCTGCAAGAAAATGCCATCTTTTTTATTTTTGTTTTGCGCCTTTGGTGGTAATATTGGTTTAATCGTTGTAAAAAAATAAATGTTGATCTAAACAAATGTTTTGCGAAATCATTATGTGACAAATGACTGCCCTATGCCCTAACTATGACTGATAAACGACATCTGATAGTAGCCATTGAGATAAAATAATAAAGCAAGAACGTAATAACACAAATCAGATTTTAATCTCGAAATAGATTTTAATTAGAGTATAATTAATTAGGTTTTAAGTATCCTATTTCTCTGAGCATCGTATAACAATTACTATACGAATAAAATCACGCGAATAATGCTTCCATAAATGTAGGTTAAGGAAAAAGTAACAGAAAAATCTATGGTGAATATTCGTACGTACATATGTACATTTGCAGATTTATTGATACTAGTGAGATTATGACAGGATTTATGAATATCAATCTCTACACTAACACATGTTTTCTATTTTTCCCATACTGAAAGAGTTACAAAAGTGTTGAAAAAATATAAATGCACAAAGTATCGAATAAAACGTTAACTTATACTTTGCCAGATTTCGCCTGATGCCTTTAGCTAACATATTTTGGACAGAAAGAACAGCCCCCTCCCCCCCCCACCTCTCCAAAAACGCGTGCAACTTACTTCTCGTGTCCGCGTGCGTTTCCTCCACCAGCCGCTCGAACGGGTTGCTCGAGTACCCGTGGTGGTAGATGTCGGTCCAGGTCGCTACCGAGCGGATTCGGATGCTGGCCGTCCGGAGCGTCGTCTTGAGCGTTTCGGCAACCGCATCGAACTCACCGTTGTCTGAAGCACGATACAAAAAACTAACCTTAAAGAAGCCGAGGAAAACTATTTTTCCATTTTTTCGATCGGATTGTTTTTTCTTTTCGGCAAGACACATATCGAATAGCTAGGTTTGGTTCTGCTTGTTTTGATTGTGTGTGTTTTGTCTGGTTTTTGTTTTTAAATGTTTTGTTTTGTATGCTGCTCTGGTGTTGTCTTTCTACGCCAGCCAGACGAGCGAACGCAATTTATGCAACTAAAGCACACGTACACGCACACACACACACATACATACATACACACGAAACGTAACCGTGCACACCTACCTGGGTCCAGTTGTAGGCAAGCAGCAGCGAAACGACCGATTTGGAGATCTGCAGATCCGGTGGTCGGGTACGGGCGAACGTTGGAAAGTGCTTCTTGTTGGAGGTTTCATTGTGTGTGCAGAACTGTAGTGAAGCGGAAGAAGAGCAGTGGGTTTCAGTGGGCTGAGCTCGCCGAAAAAATAACCCCCGTGAGTAAAAACCCCAAACTCACGTAAGAAATCATCGGTAGATTAAAGGCGGCCGCCATGCGACCCTCGTGGACGCAGGTTTCCTGCGGGCCCAGGTACCCGATGACGTCGCTCGTCCACAGGTCTGCCGTCTTGCGGATGCTCGTCACTTCCTCGCCGTACGTTTCCGCCACCTCGAAGCGCAGCTCGTGACCGTGCTTGCTGAAGTATCGGTCGTTCACCTCCGCCATGGCCAGTGTTATGGCACCGGAAATTTGTAATCCTATCCGAGGCCGGAAGAAAGGAGGAGAAGAAGCATTAGGAACGGAACGGAAAAGTGCCATTACTCGCCGGGACTCCGGAAGCCCGCGGTCTGGGATGCTCATTATTGTGGAAGCATCTGCGTTCGGCTCGTATCGCTGACATATTTAATTATTAGCAAACCTTGGAAAAGCGACAGCAAACCAACATGAAAATAGCTCAAATAAAATAATCTACAAGGATTGGAACCAGCATTTTTTAAGTATAGAAATACAAATGTCCTATACAAAAATCTTAGCAAATTTTTAATGGCATACGAAATCTTAACACCTTTAGCAGACACTGAGTAAATGAGGCAGGGAATACTGGGTATATGTTTTATCATTTATCGGAAAGATGTTTTAAGCTAGTTATTCAAAATGGTATCATATTTATTTTTGCTTTAAGGTTTCTACATAACCAAGAATTAAGCTATCAAATATATTTTATGCTCGTTTGACTTTTCTCAATCTTTTATTCAAAGGGTAAGAGGGGGTAAACGCAAAGAGTATACTTCATTATTACAATCAACATCCAAATTGTTAAGGAATTCGGTTAAATTTACATGTTTAAGATAGTATAGAACTGTATGTAACTAAGATTTTTGGTTTATAAACTGAACTGATCAATTGGAACACGCGATGATTTAAAAACGATAATAAAAAGTCTATTATATTTAATATTTTGATTTCTCTGCTGGGAAAGCAGTTCAAATAAATCAATTGTAACTAACAGGGTTGGGTTCAATTGACATTTACAAGGCAAACTATAGCGTATTCATAGCCAAATTCGCGCTTAATTCAAACTTTTCATAATGTTTGAGTTGCAGGAGTTTAAAAGAGAAGCAACGTACGTCAGAAATTCCATCTTAATTCGATAATTTGAAAAATCATTGACACAAAATCTTTAGTATGCATTAAAATGATTCAAATTAAATGGTAACTATAATTTTATCACTACATCATTTTGAATTGAACACCTAATTGTAAAAAGAAAAAAATGAAAACTTGGGTTGATTTAAGATTATAAACGATGTGATGTAGATCTTTTCTTCGACAACTTTTACAACTATAATACCAAGTTTTACCCTTCGTGTCTCAATCAATGTAAACTACAAATGTTAGGTTAAGAAAAACCAAATCTCAGTTTACGTTCGACGAAGTTCATACGAATTTCGAGAGAATTTAATAGCTTCGTTGAGGCATAACCCAAATAACTCAACCTACTTTCTGGTACTGGTTACAAAAAAAGGTAGCGAAACGTTAAGGTATATGTTTAGTACCTGTGGTTTGTTAAGCAATCATTGACAAATTCAATCCAAGTGCTAGTGCAGTTGAGCATTCGTTCTCTGTAGCGAAGTATCGCCATCCTCGTTTCCTGGAAAACCATTTTATCGGAAGTAGATCATCATCTTCAGGGAATGGTGGAATTCCATTACTTCGCCATTCCTTCCATGTCAGCGAACAACATCAATGGTGGTGTTTAAAGCCACAAACAGAAAGCAAGACCTCCCGGAAGTATCTGTTTCCTCAATTCCACGGTTCAATTCGAAGGCCCCGGTTTGGTTCTTTATTTGCAGAGTTTTTTCCGATACCCTTCATGGGACGCTGTGGTGTTGAAAAACATGATCAGAGATCGAATGGCTTGCTGGGTCGTGTATTTATTTTTTTTTACTAATTGTTCATCTGACCTATTTCGTTCGAACAATAGGCCTCCCTTGAACAATCGCAAGAAAAAGTGAAGCAAGCATTATTTTTGTTTACATAAAATTGTAATAAATTTCGGGAAGCTTCACGTCAGCTTCGTTCCACCAGTGCACCCGATGCATTAATTACGCTCGGTCGCAAACGACTCGTTCATTTAATGCAAATTATTTTCGCACCATTCAAACACTGTCGGATAAGGACGTAAATAATACTAACACGGGTTTTACCCAAGACCGCTTCGAATAAATTTCAATTCGTGCAGTTTTCGTGCAAAGCTCCAATTCTACTGATGCTATCTTTTGTTTAAACATTTGTTTTTCACTTGGAACCAATTAAATCACATTTGCAACATTTAATTTATTGTTGTTTACCGCCATCGCTTCCAGACGATCTGAGATCGGAACGATTCCAAGCAGCAGGGTCGCATTGGATATTCCTCCGTACAATCGGATCGCATTAATATTTATGTACCGCCGGGTGACAAGTGCCGCCAAAATTCAAGGACGACAAACATCCTTCCCATATATCCGGATGCACGGGCATACCAGAAGGTCACAGGATACAGGTTTCGTATCGCCAGGTAGTGGCAATTGCAGACGGTGTTGTTTGCGGCGTAATAACGTTCTGGTAGAAGGTAGTGAGTTGGCTGAGCGATAATGTTGGCTTTACATTTTGCCCGTCGGCAAGATAAATGACAGCTCTTTGCCGGGAAGACAAATTTCCTCCTCGAACGTGGTACGTTCCCGTCATTGCCCGAGGACGTCGGCTGCTCGACGACAGTGAAATATTCTGCTTCGCACTCTGCGAAGCGATGAGTAGCATTATGATGGTCGTGAAGAATGTTTGCCCTGATTGGTGGCTTGAAAATGAAAATTTGAATAAGTGTATGATAGTGGCATGTTTCTTCATGATAAAGCAGAACTTTAATATTGAGACTCGTAAATTGAACAATAAGACGAGTCATTTATCTTCTCATTTTTTATTTCATGTAACATCAATATTGTTTCACCATCTTGATGGTCAACAATAATCAACAACAACGGTAATTAATTGTGGATGTTCTACATTTTAGTTGAATAAACTTAATTTATTTAATCTAACTGATAACGAATT
>JXXA01010649.1:0-12485 GCA_000956255.1 Anopheles punctulatus | reverse complement strand
TTTGAGCATATTCTAGTAACTAATAACGCAAAGTAGATTGGAAATGAATTTTTTTTACATTATGTGCACATGTGCATGTGTTTAGTTTGGTTTTTGTTTCTTTGTTCCATTCTTTATTCCTAATGCGTCTGTTGCACCTGCAATGTATTCACCAAAACAGTAACTAACGTTGTATTTGTTTTGAAACGTGCTAAATCCATTAAAACAGTCATGGTTAACATTTCGCATGATTAACGCTTTCCTATTTTGAACATTTTTGCTGAGTAGACATGTTTACGATGAAAATAAAGCTAATTTAATTTCGTATTTGCACACCCCAGAGCCACGGTGGAAATCAGCAGCGTTACAAAGAACGGTGAAATCGATACGGTAAGTACGAGAGGAGAGGTAGAATGGTTGTTAAACTAGCTTGATAACAAAACTCTTGTTCGCTCACGACAGTGGCTGACGTTGGAACAGGCCAAGCACGGGCTGGTGCACCTACGAATGACTTGGTTCAAGCTGAGTTCCGACAAGTCCGATCTGAAGTTGGCGCTGGAGGAAACGCAACATCTGCGCGTGACATCTATGAGTACGGCTCTGTTGACAGTTTTTATCGATTCCGCTAAAAACTTGCCGGTAAGTGTGGGAGGTTCAAAAGATGTCGATGCTGAGTTTTCTAATATATACTTTTCTAAAATCCTCTACAGCAAGCGCGTCAACAATCTCAACCGGACCCGTACCTGGTGCTCTCGGTGGGAAAGAAGAACGAGCAAACCTCGGTACAGATGCGCACGGATGCGCCTGTGTGGGAGCAGGGCTTTACGTTCCTCGTCGGAAACCCAGACAACGATACGCTCCAGCTGAAGGTGATCGATCAGAAGACGGGCAACACAATCGGCACGTTAACGTACATTCTGAGCGCACTGATGGAGAAGAAAAATCTCGAGATTATGTCGCAACCGTTCCAGCTGCAGAAGTCTGGTCCCGAGTCGAAGCTCGTTATGTCCCTGTCGCTGCGTGTTCTGAAGCGCTACCGAGAGGAAGACGCCGTAGCGACCACACCGGACAAGGCGCCTCCATCCGAGGCGGACAGTGTCCTGTCGCGAACGAGCTCCATCCGAACGTCCACATCGCACGGCTCACAGTCGGCCAGTGGAGCGCAGCATGCAAATGCTGGCGATGCTAATGCCGCCGAAACAGCCGCACTGTCCCACCAGGGAAGTGTCCGGAAGCAAGATTCCCGAAAATCGACCACCTCCGCCATTATGGAGCAGATGTCCATCCAGGAGGAACCGTTCGTTGTGTCGACGTTGAACACGGTCATGATGGCGACACCACCGCGCAGTCCGAATCTCAGTGACGGTGGGACCGAACTGCTGCGGCGTAGTCCGAGCACCACCTCGTCGGCCGGTTCGGCTGGCTTGGGACGCATACAGCTGACGGTGGCGTACAGCGTCCAGCGCCAGCGGCTGCTGGTGATCGTACACAAGATCAACAATATTCCGCTGAAGGACCCCAGCAACATTCCGGATCCGTACGTGAAGCTGTACCTGCTGCCGGGCCGTTCGAAGGAGTCGAAGCGCAAGACGAATGTGGTGAAGGACAACTGTGATCCGGTGTTCGACACAACGTTCGAATACATCATCTCAAACGCGGAGCTGGTTAATTCAGAACTGGAGGTGACCGTTTGCACGCAAAAAGGATTTTTCGGCAGTCCGGTCATTGGAATGGTTAGTAAATTATGAGCACCGCTTACACGTGACGTTAGTATAACAACGTTTTGCATATGCCTTTCAGCAAAAACTGTCTCTCAACGATCCGGACATTTCAAGCGGACAGGGCATCAAAGCATGGTACGATCTGCTGCCGGAGTCGAAGTTCGAGTAAATGTCCAGACTATGGTGGAGCATTGTAGGCGCACAATCGCCACGTACACTATCGAATAATTTTACGTGATGCACCTTGAAGCGTGGCCGATAGCCGTGTAAAACACGTCACAACAGCATTTTATTAAGCACTAGGCTGGATGCCAGGATGAATTGTAGCGGATCGTAAGCAAGAGAAAAGTGGTGCAGTTTTATATTACTATTTGTTGTATATGTTTGTATAGCGATTAAAATCCTTTGCAATTTTTAAATCTTGTGCTGAAAGCATAGCATTTTTAATGTTCTCCATTTTACAAACTTGATTCGCACGGTCCAAAGCCTACAGTAGGACGATGAGTACGAATCGTTTTGGGCACAAGAATTGCGACAGTTTGTGACGCAGTGTTATGTTTACAAGCAAAGAAGTGTTGTTTTGTTTAACTTAATCTTCGATGCAAAAATTCGATCCTCTAGATAGAAGTAGCTAAGCGCATACACAAATACATTTTTGCCATTCAAGCAAAACACTTCAGACGGAATTCCGCCAGGAATCAGCAGCAGCGAACCGAACGAAAGTTGTCTCCAAAATGTGTCAATTATCAGCCCGCACTGCTCCCGAGTAGGGAAGATGGGTTTGTAGAAGAAAATAGAAACTATTTAAATAAGCGACGGTGTGTCCCACATAATGGAACCGCTGTTGCTATCGCAAGGCTCGAGTCGTTATCGATGAACTGCATCGTACGAATCGAACTGTGACGGAAACGTTGCCCATTGAGCATGAAAGAGTCCCGTTGTTTGCTTCATTGTTAGCTATCCCGTGGAGGGCGAAAAACGTGTTCGAGGTGTAAATATTGCTTTGCCACGATATTTTACAAAACTCACACATACACATCTTTATGCACATGGTGCAAATTGGAAATAAATACGTCCATGTTACTCCCTAAGCATCACCTACTGCTAAAAGCCGAACCAATAATATGAAAAGCAAACATGGTAAAGTAAACATCTAAATCAATAGTAAATCCATTTACACAGAGCTTATAGATTTATAGCGGTACTAGTGAGCTTACAACTACACAGAACGCGTTGACCATACCTACCCAACCCCTATCGTGAAGAATTCGCACCCGTAGTAAATTTTTAACGCTTTTACTAGAACAAAAACATCGCAAACAACATAGATGATGATGCACACACAATCGGTTAATAATATTAACAATCATATAGAGAAAAAAATCAACCATTCGAGTAGATCACATCAAGAGTGAGATCAATAAGCCTTTTACGAATTTCGTATGCACAATGATCTTTTTGCATGAAAACAACATCAGAAAATATAACTCTATAGCCTGCACGTATCTAAAATCGATGCACTTTGTTGGATTTTTTGTAATATGGGTTGTGGTCAGAACAACTAATTAAAACACTCCTAGCGTGATGCATCAAAGGTTCAATGTGCTTCGAGTTAACTATGTAATATTAATTTATAAGAAGCTTTTCTTCAAGAAAATAAAACCTCATCTTAGAAAATCGTGTTGTGTTTGTTTTTTTTTCACTTCAGAGCGAAAAAAATAGTGTTGTCATAAATAGTGTTTTTTGCCTACCGATCCTATTCGGTTGAGTTTACTGACCTGTCGATTTCTAAATCGGCAATCTGAAAACTAATGGCCACGAATGGGCAACCGATTACTCCTTGCGAAGGTATTCCCTCTCCTCTTGTGGCGTTCTTAAGGCCAAGGCTTAAGAGAGGGCAAAATATTCAAATGCATTAATTTGTATTCATGGCACCGGTGTAGCATGTGGTAAAGGTAAAGCGAGGGTCGACGGCCATTTTAAACGAGAGTTTTGAGGTTCGAATACATACGGCGAAGTCTTCTA
Organism: Anopheles punctulatus; assembly: GCA_000956255.1. Classification (NCBI taxonomy): domain Eukaryota; kingdom Metazoa; phylum Arthropoda; class Insecta; order Diptera; family Culicidae; genus Anopheles; species Anopheles punctulatus. The sequence continues at coordinate 8,760 of JXXA01010649.1, read as the reverse complement.
TGGACAAGAAATGGCACATTTGGAATAAAAAACATTTGTTGAAATTTAGAAAAATATATTTAGTTTCGTTTCAAAGTGCTTCGTGCAGAAATAATAAGTTACATTTTGTATTAACATATTACAAATTTATTGGAAAGAACACGGATAAATGGTTTGCGTTAAATTACTCAATAGTTAACATAACTATTCAAAAATTGGCCGGGTGTGTTCAACACGATGTCTAGGGTGGCTGTGGGGCTGGAAAATTTGTCGGCGTATGCGCTATTTTCACTTGCCAGAATTTTCGGACTGCGCTCGGTTCGAGTATTCACTATACAACGAAAAATCCCGGTTCTGGTATTCACTATAAAACAAAAAGAAAATTCCGTGTATTAATTGAGTATCGTTTTATGGTCGTACACTAGACACATATTTTACTGGCGTTTAAGCAGCGTGCGTTAAAAATATGTATCTCGTTTGAATAAAAATATTTTTCAATTGCTTGAAATACAAGTTGTTCAAAAAGCAATGCATGCTGATAAAACGTCATAAACCGTGAAGTTAGAGGTGAAAATTATTTTACAAACGCTGAGGGTTGTCACGCTTGTGCACGTACGAAAATGTCGCTCACTGTAGTATACAGACGCATCACACACACACTACCACAAACCACAGCGGAACAAAGAACCACGCTGTGTTTCTTTGAACAAACCATGTGCTCGTTCAAAGGGATCCGCGTACGGCGTGACACACGGTGAAAGGAAAGGCAGGGGGTTGATTTATTTGCAGCATAACTATGCTACCAGGAAGGAATGCTAGAGTGCCGGAAGATTGCACGGGATAGCTTATTTTATGTGAAATGCGCCCGACTCGAGTTCTACGACATGGCGTGGTATCGATTTTTTTCTCGTTATCCTCCATCGCCCAAATCTTTACGCTTTGTTTTGAAAACATGCAACTCGAAAACTCTGCAGGCAACAGTTGGACGCCACGTGGGGCTGTTATTTTCGTGGATGTGTCAGGGGATGGTGAAACGAAAGCACCTCGAAGTGCCAGAACGCCCCCCAAACACAAAACAACATCCATATCCCCTTCCTGAGCTAGGAAAACATTCATCCTCCAGCAGCAAAACCATGTTTGCCATCCAGCGTTGCTTGTTTTGTTTTTATTTATAAGCGCTCGCGCTTTTCGAAAATGTTTTACACACGCGTGTGCGAAACGGAAGCGACGATTTGCGTGTTCGCGCCTGCGCCTTTGCGTTTGTTTTATGTAAAAGGGTGAGTTTTGTTTTGTGTGCTTCGTTGCGCCCCACTCGGGAGGGGTGCGACTGGGTGGTGACGACGGTGGGTGGTGGCTGCTTTTCCCCTCGGATCGTATGTAACCCCCTCCGCACAGGTTATGTAGAAACACATAAAGCATTAAGTTCACGTTCATTTGCTGTTTGTATGCGTGTTAGTATCCGATGTTTGTATGCGTATGAGCGCGTTAGATTTTGCATCTACCCTGCGGAAGAACAACCCTGTGCCCATCAGTTGAACCCCCTAATGGAATTTGCTGCTTGATTCTCTCGCTCTCTCTCTCTCACTATTTCTCTCTCTCGCTCTATTCTATTCAACACACACATGTTTCCATTTACTCTCACTGTTCGCTTTCGTCTTTTTCCCTTCTTCTCTTCAATCCCGATGCGAAAGCGCTAAATTGTAAACACCGTTTGCTGTCTCATTTACGCGCTGTACCTGCTGACTCTTTTTCGCAGTCGTACGAGAAATCGTAAAAGAAGCGTGTGTGGTGGTGTGGTAGCTTGTAAAACGCACACAACGGCGTGTGAATGTGTGTCGTACGCGTGCGTGGACGATGATAATTCTTCCCACATTTTGCTGAAAACCATCATCACACAGTTCACAGCAATTCAAAACAAAACAATCAAACAACCCAAGCAGTCGCTACCGCCAAGCGGTCGCAACCGAAAGTGATACTATTCGATAAAAGCGAAACCAACCACCAATCCTATAATACAAACACGTTTGAGGTGTGACATTTGAGAATGTACCGAAACGAACAACGTGGTGTGCAGTGTATGAAAATCTCGTGTTTTAAGGTTTATTTGTCGAACTTGGTAATAAAGCTGAACAAACTCAAGTTTCAGTAATAGTGTTTGTGATCATAAACGTTGAAATAGTTGATGGTGAGACACCAACGGTCGTGTGGTTTGTTTTCATAACGTTTATCGATCGAATTATTTCGACGAAGCGAAAGACCTGAAATCAATATTTTTTCTGTACTAAACTCTTATCGAGGAGCAAAAATCAAAACACTTTGAGTATATGTGTAAGAGAGAAAGAGAACGAGCAAAGGTTATTCGCTGGACAGCTGACAACGATGGTGTAGGCGGATTGATGAAGTGACCACATTGTCCGAGTTATTATGTAAGACAAAGAAAACAAGGCGAAGAAAACATTCGAATTAGAAGCGAGCTGGAACTGCAGATCCCGCAATTTGTTGTAGGATTTTTTTTTTATTTTTGACGATTGATTACTTTGTTACCACTTTGACAAGCACACTTTGATCGAGCAAGAAACTGTCGGTGTAAACAAGTGAAGGTAGCGAGTGTGGTACAGGCACACACACGCAACAGGGCGCATTGCGGAGGGGTTAGACGAGAAGAAGATAGAAATACATCGAACGCGAGAGTGAGAGTGTGTGTCTATTTCCCTCTCACGCAACCACGCATTCCTACTCCACCACTGTGTCAGCAGGTAGGAAGAACAGTGCAAGAGAGGTGTAGAGCGAACGCATAAAGAAGAAGCCATTGCCGCCGCCATATTGTTTGTTTTGGGTAGCTGTGTGGAGCAGAATCAAAACAAAGGAAAATCATCTGATCCGGAGTGCTGGCATACGTCATCGCAAAGTTTTGCCACAGTGGGAACATCTTGCGGCACGAGAAAACTAGAAGGAAGATGATATAATTCCACCTTAAATTGCGAGTTTCGCATTCGGCAACTTCCGCTTGAACACGTCTTGGTGCGCTTTGTGTGTGTTTTTTCGTGTGAGAGGAAACACGACGGGCTCGATTGTAAACGGGACGACAGAAGGTAGGTCCGACATATGTTTGATAATTTTCTGATGCAATAGGGCACTTCTTTATTTTGTAATTTAATTACCCACGATTGTTTCCCATGCCTGCAGCTTTTCTTTGCTCGCGGTGCTAGTTTTATTGACATTATTTGCATGGCGTGAAAATGTGATACTTTATTAGACATTTAGAATCAGAATCGTACACCGTAAGCTTCTTCAATATGGTTATCACCAATCTCGGCTCAAAGTGTCGTTCACAAAATCTTTTGTAAACATTATGTAAAATTTCGAATATCTTGCTCTCAAAGAAAAATTTATCGTTTATTTTTATTGTATCGAAATTAACAGCTATATTGCGAAAAAAAAAGAATTTACAATCCATTTAGTCTACCCCATGAGTCGACTCGGCTTGTTGAGTTGGGGTTCGAAAAAATGAGTCATTTCAACCATCATCGCAACACAATCCGCTGACTAAATAGAATGTTTTGAATCAATCATGGTAGAGTGTTGTTGGGCAAGATGGCGGGGAACACAGGGAAGCAAAGCAGTCGAATTTGTTATTAAACATATCTCCAGCAGACCTTGGGTGTAGCCTTATTCATCCCGTCTCCACCTCCTCGCACACGCGGTTGGTAAACCTACTTCGCCTGTTCGCGCTTGTTGTTGCTCTATCTCGCTTAGATGGCTACCCGTGTGTCTCCCTGTTTCGTCTACATACACACGCGAAAAGGACATTCTTCTTTCGGCACCAATACACGTGCCGGTATGGACACGCGCAGACCGGAACCCGGGTTGGGTTGTGTTGTGTTGTTTGTTGACATTTTCCGGCTACGACCGCATGAAAGACTCAACAGAATATTGATCGCCAAGTACACGGTTGCGCACTACACACGGGATGTGGGAATACGCACCCGCGTGCTTGCACCGTTCGTTTCCTTCCGCTGCAGAAAAAGGCAATGCCGGGAAGGAGCTAGGAGCAAGGAGGGGCAGCAGCCAAGGGACCACACGCACAATGCGTTATTTAAAAACGCCGAGGGGTTGTTTGGAATCAGATAGTAATGTCCTTGGAAGGTAGGTAGGAGAAAGTCTGTGCTGTGTTTCGGTGGGACGAATGTGTGGCAGTAGGTTGCCCAAATACGCACTCTTCGCGCTTCCCCTAGCGCACTTCCCTTGATTCCTCGCTGTTGCTCCCGTCTTTTTGGTGGTTGCTAGGGTGGAACTTACATCCGTTCTGCCTGTTATAAAACAGCCTACTGGAAGCTATAGATTTGTGCAGCTAGTGTAGGGCTTAGTGTAATGGTTCGCTTTTCGCTAAGGGTACTTTGTTTCAGATGTAAACAGTACACAAATCCCCCCTCGCACACCCATCACAAGTAACGACCTCGCGAACTATTATGCTAAACAAACTCCTTGCGAGTGGTGCTGGAAATGCTAATTTGCTTGAGGTTGCTGTTTTTGTTATTGTTATTGCTGTTACTCCAACTTGACACAGGTTTCGTTGAAGTTACACTGGACTTATGCCTGCCGTCTTTATATGGTTCCAGTTCGATAGTGTAATATTTGTGTAAAGAAAGTCTCTCTGTTATCTATCCCACCGGAGGCCATCAAGCGGATCATCCTTCCATTTTGTTTCTCGCTGTGAGCGAAACTTCGTGGAATTTGCTCGAACGTCCTTCACACCGTTCTAGGAAAACGGTATGGTGATTGGATCATATCCAGGCCACCCATCGTTACGTGTTGGCCACTTTGTAAAGGTGGAAAATTTCCCCAAACTAGGGGAGAAATGACCGTCAAGCCGTTTGAAACAGACAACACTACATATCCAGTCGGTTGGCAATGCGTTGAGATTTACCTACTTTCCGCCCCACCCCACCCGTATAGCCACTTTTCGACGGCTTTTTCCAGAACCAAAACAAACCCAGTGCGCCGACTCAACGTTTTGGTTCGTTTGTTTTGGCGAAATGCCTGCAGGCGATGGTGCGAAGCAGCAGAAAAGATACAATATTATGATCTCATTGCATCGTTTCACATTTTTCGGCCAAACGCTGGTAAATGATATTCGATTCGCTGAAATTCGACCCGTCGTTGCCGTTTTAATGTTAATATCCTTCGGCGAAATCTTCGAACGTAAAAAAAAGCGCCGTTGAACTGTCCATAGGCAGCTTGGATTTGCTCACGCGCCACTGTCATGAACGTTCAAATGCTTAATTCATGTAAATACCTTCCATCCAACCCAGATGAAACAGCGTTCGGGTTGCCTTGTCGAGCAATCACCAAAGCGTGGCGTTAGAAAGCTTAACTTACGCTCTCGTTATCGCGCTTTGCAGCAATACCTCGAGTCGGACTGCGAAGAGTAAGCAGCAGAAGTAGTAAAATCATAGCAAGCATGAATGAAATGGGTACGAAGTTATGGCAACGGGGCGCGTGTGTGACCGCGAGAAGATGGTGTTTCCCATTATCAGCCGCCAGACGACGCCAGCATTTTGATAATCGGCGCGGAAACGCGCAACGTTTGCCAAAAGGCGCAGCAGCAGCAGCAGCAGCAGCAGTAACAGAATTCTTCCCCAGAACATAGCGAAGTGTAAGTGTTTGACAGAGGCCGGACAAGCGTGTGCAAATACTCGTCGGCGCTCGTGCATGTTTGTGTGTTCGTTCCGTGACGATGGAAAGTAGGCAATCGTTCGTACAGTTTGCTTACGCCTTTGGACTTTGCGATCGGATCGGATCCACCACCGGAGGTTGCGGAGCCTGGGAGGAAAGGTCTCGAAGGGAAGAAAGTTTTGACGTGATTATAATGTGTCCACTTGAGCCAGCGATTCGTTGGAACATCGTGAGCTGGTGCATTTCTTTGTTGTTCTTTGTGAGAAGTACTGAGCGGCTCCCACAGCATCGATCCGGCTGGCAATCAGCTCGCGGGGCGATTGCATGTTTGAGCAAAGTGACCTCTCAACGAGGTGTAATTGCTTGATTAGAAGAGATTGTGTCAGGTTAGCGATAAGCTTGCGAATTTTGTGTACATATTGTGGGCACATAATTGCAGCGGGTATGGTAGGGATATTCCATACGGCTGATTAGGAAGAACGGGAAGAGTAGAATAAGCAACTGGAATAAGCAATCATGCTCCATACAAATTTGTAAAAAGTCCATACTCTGCTTTCATATAATATGCGAATGATAGCATTCTGCTGATGATGACCCATTCCAGCTTGCTTTGGAGCTGCTACCGGCCACCCTCCAAACAGCTTTCATTTATTCTCCTTACACACACATACACCCGCAGATTCGCGAATTTCACCTCCTATAACTGCTTCCTTCATCACCGGCCGGCGCTTCGGTGATTTGTTTGTTCCAACCGTGTTTGATCGTACGCTTGCCACGAATTCATGCCAATAGTTGTATTGGTGGTGGTGTTTGGTCGGTGGATCATGATCTTTGCCACCTTCTCTCATCGGCTTGGTGGTTGTGGCAAAAAAAAAAATAGAGCTATAGGTGTGTGGTTTTGTTTGGCTATGCGGAAATAATTTTGATTTTTTTGTTTTTTTTCTTCTCAGTAATATAACATCAGGTTATACATGAAACATTTGTTGGATTTTACACATTTTATACACCCCTCCCAGGCAACGTTTCCCTTCCCATTTGAAACGCGTGCATACTCGGGAGCTCTGTGTTTACCCGAAATCATCACAACCCCCCTGACTGCTGCAGCATAATTTCAAGGATTGAAAAGTACCTCGGCGCCGAGGGCTATTCAATTCCTCAAGGAAAGTGGCAATAACAGAACCACCTTTACTGCCACTTAAACCCCGGAGAAAGGTTACTTCCAACTCCTTAGGGGGTAGCGGTGACGCTTCAAAAGAGGGGCGAACGTTCCTGTTTAGCTCCCGAACGCCTGGAACACCTTTCATCTACAGCATATGTGCTGCGGTAGCGGCTCCGACTGCTGTCCGAGGACAAAGGGGTAAAACACTAGATGGAACCTGCAAGCCTAAACCCAGAATGAGAAAGCCTTTCCCTTTGGGATGATCGACGGGTCAAAGGCAGTGCAGATTCCTAACAAAGCTAGGGAAACGAGGTTAATTTCCATCTGCATTGTCCCGAGACTTGTTTTAGGCACCTTTCGTTTTCGTTTTTTTTCTCTTCTTTTTGCTGCTACGACAGCGGGGAAGACGTGTGGAAAAACCACCATTTTCCTTTGCACACAGAGCCTTGTATCATCGAACACTGGCGAAATTGCTGCTTGAATGTAGGGTAATTCCGCTGGATGAACGTGTCCTGTATATTACATAATGAATACAGCTTTTTCCCCCTTGCGGTATCTTAATCCAACAGGTTTCCCTAGTTGCCTAGGAGAGGGTCTTTGCTTCCCTTGCTCTGCTATGTACTGGAATTGCTTCGTAGGTTACAGGAGGGTTTGCTACTTTACGGTCCGATGGACGCTACCATAAACGCGGCCCTATTCGCGCTTCTTGCAGTGCCAATTTGTCACAGAATCGCACCGAAGATTTTACACTTAGGATTTGGTTTCGTAGCTGGCATAGTTCCCTGCTTTTAAAGCCATGCACAATACAATGCCACCATCCACTGGTATCGTCTCCCCTGCCAGAGGGGTTCGTAAATGTCCTTTCAAGTGAAGCAAGAGGGAATATTTTTTAACCAAAGAAACTCTTGTTATGGTTCAGTTTCTCCGCTTGGCATGGGTATAGTTTAAGAATACACGCTTTACGTCTCGATGTATCATTATTCCGGACCTTTATCGAGCTAAATTTTGACGTAAAAGATGTGTGCTATGAAATGCAATCGATAAAATTGGGCTCGATAAAACTCGCATCACTTTTTGCATGAATCGTGTTGGCAACTTCAATATATCTACACGATGGTCCCAATACAATAGTAAGCGGTCTTCGTCGAGCACGCTGCTCTTAACTCACCCTAAAGGAAAACCTTATATCTTACGCACACGGCAATTCTTTTGTTTTCTTCACCCCAATGCAAAAAGATGCTCTTGTAAATCTGCCTCGCGCGCGAAAGGACATCGAACTCTCTGAAGCAAGCCGTCTTACCAGGAAGGGGAAGCTGCTCTGCACGGAGATTCCGGGGTGGCAAACGCGGGGCTTTAGGAAGGTGAATTTGTTGGCACACGTGCTGTAAAGGAAATCGGTACTAGCGGCACACTAACATGGAATACCTTTTTTAAGACTTTTAAGATGAATGTTTGGGGTGCATTAATTTCGAACATAATTTATGTGTCATAGAAGAACGTGATTTGGTGGCTGCATGAAATGGGTCACGTTTTCGGTGACATTAATACATAAATGCCATTAATTTCAACTTTTGTATGAAACTAAATCAATTGAAAATGAACGAGTCAAAGTTGGTTGATTTAGCAAAATTTAGATTTTTCCTACAGCTTATTGCGATGTGATTTAGCACTTGAGACATAATTCAGAAGTAACGTAAAGTTTCCTGAGTAAAGCAGAATGTTTGCAGCAGCAGAAATGATTTTTGGCGTTATCAATTTGATTCAATCCACAAAACAACACGAATCCACAAGAATTTCCCGCAGCCTTCGCAGGGCTTCTTGCGTGCTATTGGTTAGTTTATTTTTAAATGTGCTCAAATCATCATAAAATTTGCGAACATTGACACCATCCGCTAGACTGTATGGAGACATTCTTGCAGCGACAGTCGAATGATCTTTGCATGAAG
>JXXA01010646.1:0-11668 GCA_000956255.1 Anopheles punctulatus | reverse complement strand
ATCGTCGTCGTGTGTACGTGATCATGATTAAAAGATACGACACAATATGCTGCCCATCACCAAACGACGCCCTTCTCAGTTGCGCTCTGCTATAGAAATACAGTGCCGAGCATAATGATGCTCCTCCGTGCCGGGAGGGAAACAAACCACCAAGAAGAACCCCACACAACCTATGGTGTTTGCTAGCCAAGCTAGCATCTTGCCCAGGACATTCCAGGATCCATGCGAACACGGCTTCCATGAGAGAGCGCAACCGATAAAGACAGATCTCTTGCACGATACGCCGTGGTACAACGCGCGACCCAACCACAGCGCTCTGGCGAAGGCCAAACTCGCCTTCTCCCGCGGACCGGTTGACCTTCGGAGGTCGGCCCTTTCGTGCGGACTAGCAAAAAAAAAAAAACAAGGAAAAGAAGCCAGCAACCCACCCCACCCAGAATCTTGTGTCCGTGCTCGCGCCCTCGGAACTCTTCGCGCCGAGATGATGTGAAAATTTATGTTTATGTGTTTCTATTTTAAATTGTTTATCGCTGGCGGGTCTCGTTCTTCGTGTACGTACCATTTTTTTTTGTTGTATAGGCCGTTTGGCCATGACAGCATGCGTGTATGAGTTTCTCGGTTGAAAAGATGTCCGTTAAACAATGTTTTTTTTTTTTGTTTTTAGTTTAGAGGAAGTGCTAAAATAGGCAACTATTCGATACTAGTAGGGATACAATATCGATGTATAGAACTATGTTTTGGTCAACAATTTTTGCAGAAAAGATTTAGTGTCAACACTGCAAACTACGCATTGATTGGTGATTTCCGTTTTTGGAATGCATTTAGCTATAATGTTTTGATATTTCATAGTTAGGTTTCGAGCATATTGTTCCAGTTTTTGTTAAGTTTCTTGCTGAAACATTTGGCTCAGCTCTTTAAAAGTACGATGATACGCGCCGTTTATACTTGAACGTGTTTTTAACGAACATTTTTCCAAGCGGTTAGGAAGGAATGAGGAATGAGGTAATGAATAATGTCAGCCGTTCCCGGTCGGTGCGCTCATTTTTGGAATTAAAAATAAATGACGCAAATTTCACTCACGAACATAATTCTGCGTCGCTGATCCGCGTGGAATCAATCGCTTCACCGCTTACAGGAGCGCTACCAAAACAGCTGCTCCGTGCGCGGTGTTCCACTTTACAGAACAAAACCTTCCAATGGGTGGATAGAAACAAAAAACAAAAACCTTGGAGAAAAGTCAATGCACTTGCCCTAGCCTCCATCACACTAACGATGGGGCAGCAGCTGCACAGTGAAGCGAGCAATAGAACAGCGAACCTAAATGCGACGAAACAAAGGCGAAACAATTGGCTTCCCAACCAATCCACCCACCGCCATGACGTTCGAACCCGACAGGGCGTCCAGGGAAGACGCAAGGAAGACAACTTTATGCGCTTCTCCTGCTGCTGCTGCTGCTTTTACTATGCCACTGCCACTTACACGGCGATGCTCGTTCGCGTTCTGCCACGGAGCACAGCAGTTTGCCCATCTACGGTCCAAACCAGACCGGAGCAGCGACACGATCGACGACCTGCTGCTGCTGCTGCTGCTGCTCTTGTGGTTAGATATTTTCTCCTCTGTTTCACCTTTTTTTTTTGTTCGCTGAACGCGAAGATGGTCCCATAATTTGTCACGTTTCGCATTCATGGCGCAGATTTGCCGTTCCTTCGGTCCATTCCACCATCCCGGCGGCTCGGTGGAAGGTAGCTCGTAGAGGTGAACATGCTACGGACACACACCGGTGCTCCCGAGCGAATGTTGCTGGGATGTGAAAAGTTCGACTTTGTGGGAAAATAAAAGACCTTTCCACGACGGGAGCGACCCCGGTGGGCCGCACGAAACCGTGCAGTTAGTTTGCATTTATAGCGCAAAACTAAAAGCCACCCGAAGCGGCTGGCACCGCTAAAAACTGCTCTCCATCGTGGAGTGGCCGCGAATGAGGCGACGTGTGTGAGTGTGCACACCGGAACCGTTTCTTCGGTGTTCAGTTTTGCCCACCAAACGCGTCGCCAGCCACGTTTGGCCACGTGTACAAGAACATACTTTACGCCGGCCGTTCCGTCCCTGTTGGTGAGTGGTGCAGCGCGCACACACGGTGCATAGAAAAGTGAGCAAATTGTCTGCTAACTGGCAACCACCCCGGGACGGGCGAAGGTGTGAGTAGTTGGATTTAAGAATTGCAAATGTTCACTTGTGGCGTGAAATAGTGAGTGTAAAACATAACACGAAAAAAAAAACGGCTTTCGCAGAAGTTAATCGACCGGGCTAAGGAGTAGAAATCATGACGGGAGTGACGGGTTTTTGGTGGAGGAGTTTATTCGCTCTATTTAACAGATAAAGAGCAGTGTGTTTTGTTGCACGGTTCCATGCGATAGACGTAACGAGCTATTCAAATGTAATGTTAACAAAAAACAAAAGGGAAAACAACATGATCCACTAAGCTGACCTGACTAACAAATCCACTTGCAGATATTTTTTTAAAGCAATCAATAAGCAAGTATGTATATTTCACGAAATAATCGAGCTCTGAAATAAATGATCCGAATTGAAGCATTGAGCATATTGAAATGCTTTGTTGCGTAAGATTTCAATTAAAATATTGGAAATAATCATGTGAAAGTGGGATTAAAAAGAAATAACTAACTAATGTAACAATTAAGGATGCGAATGCAAAGGATTCTATAAGCATATGCAAAACTGCTCTAAAATGCGCATTAAAATATCACCGTAAACATTTGTTATGATTCAAGCATGGAGTTTTGCTCCATGAGCCTCACATTATCCTACATTAAAACCGGAAAGAAACGCAATCACGATTTCTATTCACATGTTAAATTGGGCTGGAGCTTCTTCAGCAAGAACCCTCACCGCCGGCGAGCGGTTCATTTCACGGAGCATAAGTTTTGTCACTTCATGAAGTGTCATTCAGCGCCGAAAGCCGTGCGCTGCCTTCATCCACTGGTCGGGTAAAATGGATGCTTTCAAGCTATTCGACATGCGGCAATTGGGCAAGGCTTTCAACGAAAGGCACGATGGCGACACGCCGTGGATACATCTACCACGGGTTAATAAACCGTGAAAGACGGTTGGATGAAAAAAAAAAAGAAAAACATCAGAACCGCGCTGTTGAACCGCCGCTCACGAGCTGAACTTTTGATGTTGCGAGCCGCAAGAATGACTTTCCGGGCGCAGAGAGGCGATTGCAATTGCCCACCGTTGCTCTTTCCACAGCCTTCCGGCTAGAGTCCACCAGTGATCGAGATTTTTCTTACCGTGGTCGGTCGGACGTGAAGACGAGCAGAATAAATAAAGCGAAAGGTGTACACAAATCGTGCCGAGAACGTCGGTCGCTCGTCAACCGCACCGTCAGTCACCGACCGCGAAAGCAATAATGCGAGGCGCGCAAGGAGAAAGACGAGCAGAAGGGCACCCCGCGGAATGCTTCGTGAGAAATAATTAACATAAAACTTTCGTTACTAAGCGTTGAAGCGTAGGGCTGGCGCTGGCAGACCCAGATTCCCACCGAGAACAGGAGACAGCCCCAGCGAACGCTTCCGGCCAGCCACCGCGGTCTAGCTTAATAATACGTGTTCATTTTTTACCTAGGCGTCATCCTATGGCGTAGCTGTTGCTGGAGACTGGACCAAACCTTTCGCTTGAGAAAGCAACCCCGGGGAGACCTACCGCCGAAACCATTTACATTCCCAAAGTTCTTTCCAAACAAAGCACCGTGGATTAGACGAACGTTATAAAGAGGCAGAGAGCAGATCGTTTGTGTTTTCGTGCTGAAAAAAAAAAACACCCCAGAAAGAAAGTCCTCCCGTCCTGTGCGGTGGGCTAATAAAAACTGGTCCCATTTGTTGGGCCAAGTAGTTCCACTACACACTTTGCAAACGGCGAAACCACAAATACGAAACCGCTCTCCCGGGAAACTCCAAAAACTTTCCGCTGCGCACGAAGTGGTTGCACGCGCGGGAAAGTTGTGTTGTGCTAAAAGAAGTGTTTAATTTAACGCCTGCGAGAGAAGACCCCGAGCGCATGGGAATTGGTGAGACGACGGTGCTGTTGATTTGCACAAATTGTAATGAAATTATCAAATTTGTCGCGCTTCGTAACGTTTGAAATGTGTCCGACAGCGTTGGTGATGGTCAGCAATTAGTAGCATTCGCACTCTGAAGGTCTGGTTAGAGAAAAAAACTGGTAGTATTTTGGTGAATTTAAATTATAGATTTAGTACAAAATTTTACTGGATTTAAACTCCAAAGCAAAGAAAATAATCTAAAGTTTAGAGAAAAAACTGGTAGTATTTTGGTGAATTTAAATTACAGATTTAGTGCAAAATTTTACTGGATTTAAACTCCAAAGCAAAGTAAATAACCTAAAGTTCCAACAAAGCATTTGATGTAAAATGCTTTGAATAAAACTAAGTATTTCATACCTAAATATACTATATAATTCCGATACAAATTGGTAGCATCATAGCGCTTTCAAAAGAGCTCCATCGATTACATCTTTGTACAATATACCAACATACAACATTCTTTACATGATTCACAAACAATTCTGCTCGATTCAAAAGAAACACTTCAGCTATTGAAATCATGCAACACAAATGTAATAATTGGTCTGCGACGATCAAATCTAATCTGTTCCGCATGCAGCATACACAAACGTAAGGCCAAAGGCGATCAGATCACCGCACAAAAGAAAATGTTGATGAATAAATTAACACTCTAGATTCTACACGATGGTACGAGCCGAATTGACATGAATTTTCATTGCTTCCAAATTGCGCCCACGGAGAATATCCAGTAGAATCGAATCGAAATCGAACGTTGCTGCTCAAAACTAACTCCTTTCAAATTCCAGACGTACCATACCTTCTTCTTAACCTCACTCTGCACGCTACTCACTCGAAAACGAAATCGATAGTTCGTCGGAAAACTAGTTTCATCATAACTTTTCGGTACCTTAGGATCATCGGTCTTATCATCGTAGCTCGATAGCTTGGCGGAGCTACCACACAGAAATGTGTCCTACTCACAAGGACAAAGCTGATTCCGGTGGAGACGCTCAAGTACGAGTGGAGAAATCATTCTGCAAAAGCATATCAGTCGAGCGAGAGCAGTGAAGTATTTGGGAAACCGGGATAACGAGATCGAGAAGATTCACTTTAGCTACCGTTTCGGTTTCCGGTGAAGCTAGCAGGCGCACACGCCAAATCCACCGACCAGTTTCAGCCGAGGGTTTCAGTCGGGAGGGGGGATTTTTCGGGAGTCGATGGAGCTACCGAGCGTAGCATTACAAATCAATCATTCGGTTACGGGATTGGCTTCTAAGAAATTTGAAATACACTTCACGTTACAGTCCAAATCGTCCACAAACATCATCCCCCGCCAGTTACCGGATGGGATGTGACATCCGGCGACAAATTGATAAGACCGGCTAGGGGTAAATAAATTTATATGAAGAGGAAGAGGCATACATGCGACTGATTGTTGCAAGCCTACAAATATGTGATTTTGAAAGAATGACATTCGGCTCGACCCGAGAAGCGACGCCCCAAACATAACGACGCCAGCGGATATTGAATTCTTGGTCAGACACAACGGGTTGACATGGGCAGGAAAGTCGAAACAAAAAAAAAGAAACCAATAAAGCAAACTCCAAAGGTACGGCGAGTTTTACGAGTCACTTCCGTCAACGGAACAGGGATTATGCTTTCGCACACGCGTCCCACACCGCCCGACCGCCGAATCAATTGGCATTTGATCCATGTACCCGAGCCGCTCGTAAAAGCCCGATCATAACGAAGGACGTGACGGACAGGGACGATACGTTGTTCCGGAATCGGTGAGCTTGGATTTTGAGCTTGGTGCCCTCGACGAAAAATAAAAAAAAACAGCACCTTGGGGCGCCATCGTTCACGTGATTTTTATTTGCCTCCCACCCCCGGCGCCCGGTTCGAATGTCATGCATATAATCTGCGAATATCGACCGATGGGGGGGTTCGACGGGTCAGTCGCTAGTGCAGCCGAGGTGGAAAAAAGGTTCGACGGAACCTTTTTCTATTGCTCTGGAGCATGCAATTCGCGCATTTTGCACAGCGCACGAACCGAAACACGACCGGCAATCGAACCGCGCTCGATAGCGTTATTGCACCTGGTGGGGTTAAATGCTGCGAGCACGACGACGATCACCGACGGCTGGCGACGATCTAAGCGGTGAAGTGGTTTTGTAGCCCATCAGGCGTAAGTGTTTCGCATTACTTTCGATGGGATGCGAATTGATTTGATTGATTGCGGGTTGCACGCCACCCGGGTGGTATCCGGCATGTGCATGTAAATGTCTTTAGTTTGAACAGCTTTGGGTGGAGTAAGTCACATTTAAAAATTGATAATGCTTAGATCCGCAAAAAGGTAACTGATTTTATCTACTTCTGGGTCTGTATGGAAGATAACAGATAAATCATATGTGTGATGTAAACAAGTAGATCAAAGCAAGCTAATTTACTAGAAAATTAGAACATTGGAAGCGAAGCAACATTTTTATAAAAGAAAATTATTATAAAAAATGTTAAGAAACAAAATAAACTTAACATAAACAGGGAATTATAACTTAAACTCATATTTTCATACAGAAACGATCAGCTATTCACAGATGCTACTTTGAAGCTGCTGAACAGAAGGAGTAGCTCCACTAATTTGTCTTTGCGGCGTAAATAATAACACTTGTCAACACAACGCCCGCAAAGGTTCGACGGAACTATAAAACATGCTAGCCAGGCAAAGGCACCAACTCAGACGAGCTACAAACACAAACCTTATCCTGAGTTAAACGCTAAAACGAGCAACGAAACGATCGACTGCTGCAGTGGGCTGCGAGTCGAAAGCAGAATAATTCGTTTCGAAGTTCCTATGCGCAGTACATTAAGATCGGGGAGGCAGCAGCAGCATCGCCGTTTCGTCTTCAACAAAAAAAAAACCGCAAGAAACCGTAAACGATAAAAACACACTTTCACAGTTTTGTGTAGCACAAACACAGCTCGCACACGGCGCATGCTGAAGCAATTCATTTTCCATAAAATCTTTCACTTGAAGCGCAAATAGGAGGAACTTGAAAAAAAAAACCTCCGCACCGGCAACGAAATTAGAAGCAAATCTGTTGCCACATCTTCCCATTTCGGGCTTGGAGCAGGCACGACGCGCCGTCCAGTGCGTCGCACGCTGCCATCGCCCAGAACTGACACGAACGAACTGCCAAAAGCGTATTAACATAATGAAGGTGGTGGAGTGGCGGTGTGTGTGTGTGTGTGCGCGGGTTTGGGAGTGTCTTGCGTTCCTTCTCCGTTGCCGCCCAGCATCATAAATCACCCCCACCGTGGCCCCTTGCGATCCGACCGACCGGCATGCAAAGCAGCACTAATAAATTCCGATAAAAGGCGATGCGCGCGCGACCGGTGGCGGCGGCAGCAAGTAACAGATTGTTTTTCAACACTTTCACGACCCAAAAAGTAAAGCGAACCCCGAACGACGAATCAACTGAAATAATAAAGCAAACCAAGAAAACAAAAAAAAAAACGATCTCACAAAAGCACAAAAACGTGCTGCCTCTTGCCTATGTAAACTTTGGAGCTTTTGTCCTTTTTTTGGGGCGCAGGACGATGATGGCGCGCGCAGGGAAAGTTGGTGCTACAAGGACGGCAAACGATAACGACACGCTGGACGCGTCTCGGATGAGATTATTCTACCTACAACGTTTAGTGTTTTTTTTTGCACAACGCAAAACTTGCTCTTTTTTCGGTCCGAGGCGGATAATTTGATGAACAAGCGAGCAGCAGCAGTAACAAGGCGAAGTCAGCTGGTGAAGAAAAAAAACAAAAAAGAGCGGAAAAAAAAAACAAAACACTCCACTCCACCGAACTCCGAGAATCACACAAATGGAAGGTGACGGATAGGGATAAGAGTGTTTTATGTCGCAACATAAATTGTCGCATTACGACCGCACGGTGTGCGTGCGCGGCGACACAAAACCGCGCGAAAGCCACCGTCCAAGTCCACAAAGCTCGCACCGTGAGTGAGCGAGCGGTGGATTGATTTTTCATGGTGAAGTTTGTGAGCGTTTTTTTTTTGTTTTTACGTTTGATTTTGGTTTCCACCGTCGCTCCTGTTTCGTCGTTCGCGGGAAGCGGAAAAGATAATGTAGTAATGCTAATAAAAATCACATAAACAGACGAAAGCGA
Source organism: Anopheles punctulatus (assembly GCA_000956255.1). Taxonomy (NCBI): domain Eukaryota; kingdom Metazoa; phylum Arthropoda; class Insecta; order Diptera; family Culicidae; genus Anopheles; species Anopheles punctulatus. The sequence goes on along the minus strand of JXXA01010646.1, from coordinate 3,387 downwards.
CGAAATATACGTCGAAGCAACGGCCGCAGGAATCAAGTGGGCCGTTTTTTTTGGTTGTTGTTGTCAGCTTCTCCAAACCAAAGTTTGCCTTTAGTGAGTGATTTGATTGCGCAACCTGAGTTTGTGCAATTGAGAGCCACTTAGGGGTCGCAGAGGAAGGGACGGTGTGGAATTGTATTACATAATTGCATGATTATATTAAATATTTTTACACAGTCTTATGATTTGTTAAATAATACAGATAAGTACTATCATTAATCCTGGGACAAAGGTGAGTTATAGTTCAAGACTTTGTTTGTTTGAGATTGTCTGGATGAGCAGCTCCGGGCTTGTTCATGTTTGGTGGCTACAAAAGTATATTTTAAGCGTCTATTACTCTAATAGAGCTCCGTCAATTTTGTATACCATGAAAATCACTTACTATTAAATAAGTCATAGGCAGACGAAAATAATGAGGATATAAAAATAGATAGAAAAATTGCATGATTGAAACATAATTAAATCTTATGTTTTAGTTTTTACGGTCAATATAGTGAGCACGGCCAGAACGTATCATGTTGTCGCGAAAAAACAGGGCACGATAAAAACAGTAAAAACCAATTTGTACTAACCATACTTCACGTGAACATTCCGAATCCGATTTGCGCTGCTGCAAATCATTCGCAGAACAAACCGAATTGCGTAGCTGCTCCTTGTCACTCGACCCGGTCGTAGTAATCCAAATTGTGACTGTAGACCAAAACTGGGAACGTTTTGTTTTGTTTTGTTTTTTTTTTTGTTACTGAAATCCCGCAAACCGATGACCTTCAGAATCGACACTCGAATTAATTTTTTTTTCTCTTTTTAATCGCCACAACACGGCAGAAAAACTTCACGCTCCCCAATCGGATGATGAGAAGGGGGAGGTGAGGAGGGGCGGGCTGTATGCTTGATTGATGCTGAACCAAACGGTTGCACAAAACACTGGTCGTTTGTCAACTTTCGTCTCGAAACCGACCGATAAAGCGGCACCAGCGGAGGCTCGTAAATTAATTTTTAATTAAATTCCACCACATTCACAAAAACAAAACTACTGCGCGATCCTTTGTATTTTGGGCTTTTTTTTTGCATACGGGATCGTTGCTTCTTTTTGCACTATTTTTTTTATTTCTTTACTCCTGCGCCACACTCATGTACACACGAACACACATGCACACTCAACAGGGCATACGGCAGAGCCAACCGGAGGCTACTTTCGATCGACTGAATTGATAAGACGAGAGCCACAGCTCCACACGGATGGGGAGGGAAGGCTCTAACCGATGCTCACGTGGGAAACTTGGCAGATCCTTTCAATCTACGCTCTTCTCCTTTTAATCTGCACCTTCTACAATGTGATCACAACGGTGCCACTGCCACTCGTTTTGTACTTTTTCCATTTGCTTTTCTACACCGATGGGCCAACGCGGCTCGGTGCAGTTGGTGCACGCGGAACAACAGCCGGCTGTTGAATTTTACGATACGGAGGGCAAAAAGCTATTTTCTTTCCGCGCGCTGAATGCTATCATAACACTGAAGGGGAAAGGAAAGGGAAAAACGGGGTAAAAATATGAATTAAAACTGACACAACTTTCGCAAAAACCCTTGCGCACAGAACACTCGGGACTCTTGGACACGGACGCACACCGAGGTTGGCGAAACGAAACAACCTGCGGCGATAATATGGTGCCGCTGCTTCCCGATATTATCAGATCTTGCTTACAAACACACAAGCACATACACGTACACACATAAATACACACCGCAATGCTTTTGCAATATGACGGTGATGACGAAATGCGCTCATGGATGAAGAACAAACTCAGCACGGGTGGTAGGATTCTGCATCGATGCACCAGAAAATGACCCTTTCTTGTAGGGCGAACCGACCGAAGCACACGCTTCGTAAGTATTTCACGAAAAAGCACTCCCACACCATCACCTCCAACGGCAAAAGGTGAAAATGAAATGAATTTTTAATCAACACCATCACCGGAACGCATGCCAAGCGTGGAGAAAATATACATTTTTATCCAATCGGGAACATTTTTCATCACAAACATACACGCAAACACCACCACACACAAACACACACACACACATCGGTGGCACTAGCAGAGGATCCTCTGCCATCGCGTGAGGATCATGATGGCGCCTCCATGAGAAAACGGAAATTGCTATCACGATCCTGCTTGATCGCACCACATTCGAATTATGTGAACCCGCTTCGCGCTGCTCTATTCTCATTTATTGCCCCTCAGGCGGTGAAGGCAGGAGAAAACCGCCTAATTGAACACATACACTGGGCAAGATGTTGTGGAATACACTCATATCAATGCACAACCACCGTGGTCATCCGTGGCGTAATCCAATGAGGGATGAAACGGTGGGTTACATTTGAATTCCACTCCGTTGATCGATAATAACTTCACTTGTGCTACATGCAGCAGCTTTCAACATATTCCATCACATTTGATACGCATCACACGGGCGCACCCGCATTCAAATGACACACTGACAACAACAACAACAACAAACACCCTTCAACTAAACAGCGTAAAACAACCTCCACAACTCGCACCACAAATATTACGACGGAATATTTCTCCTAAAAAAACGCGCAATTAGAGCTTCCACCGTGAATGTGCGCGACCGGCGCGCATGTGTTGCACACGAGACGTAGATACGGTGTAAACAACAAATCACCATTAAACTCCTGCTGCTGCTGGCTCCTCAGTAGTACACACTTGGCGTAGTATGCAGGTATTATTCTCTCGTGTTGCACCCGTCGCGCGGTGCATCAATTGCCACCGTACGGTTGTTTGTTTTGGTATGCTATCGCGGATCGCGCGAGTTCCGATGAGTTCAAACTCGCGAACAGCATCACACACACACACACGCACGCTCACAAACCTGTGGTAGCTGATGGTTGCTGTGTGGTACAAAACACTCGAGAAAACGCAAAAAAATCACGCAGCACATCCGTTCAACAGACGCAAGAAAACTCGACTGACCCGAAGCGGCACGATGCTGGCCTGCGGAACCTCGCCGTGCGGCATCGGCATCGCGTTCGGGTTCGGGTAGCGGTCGGTTTTCGATCGGCCTCCGGTCGGCTTTGCTTCGCTGCACGAACGCCAGCTTCGGGTAGCCGGTTCGGAAGATGCGAAGGATTTTTGTTTTTTCTAAAATTTCCTACGAATCGTTTTGAGCGAACCAAGCGAAATTCGCTTTCGAATGGAAGAAATTGATTAGTATCATCTTGTGAGATTTTGCCATTTTTTTCCCTTAGAGCAGGAAATTGAAATGGCCTAGAAAAAACCCTTTGCACAATAGTGTTGACAGCACACTGGAAAGGCATAATCATCATCC
>JXXA01010643.1:0-14056 GCA_000956255.1 Anopheles punctulatus | reverse complement strand
ATCTTGTTGAAAATCTTCACAGGCAATTAAAAACACCTCGTTGCAACCATCACGTCCACGTATCGACCTCGCATCAGCTGCAAGTTAGGCGCATCGTTTACAAGGTCCATAATAAAGAAAGCAACTCACACACGCGCCTCTTGTACGTTATGACTTAGGGCCTTTAATCATGCAACCGATGACCTTCGCGATGGCCGCGAAACATATCTTTCCGCTCTGCCGGCGGGTTCGCCCCTATTTCGATGGTGCACTTTTGGTCCTTCGAGCCGTAGCATGGCAGAAACAGCAAACGGATAGGATGGAATTTACAACGTCACTCGCTTCCTATTTCGGTATCGCGTGATGCAGAATATGGGTGTGCAGCTTTATGGCGCGTTCGGGTGCAGTTTCTGCTGCTGATAGCATTAATTCTGTCGCTTGTGCGGAGAGTTACGGTGTTGTATTCGAAACTCGGTTTGCGAATTTGATATCAATCAATAAAAGAGCGTAAATTGTGCGTTTTTTGTGTTCCAATAAAAACTTTAATAGTTCAAGAATCATTTCTCTCAATATTATTTTGCACATGAAAAAAAAAAATTCCTTGTAACTTACACTGGCATGTCGCGCAAAAACAAGTTTTATAACTCACCGATGCATTGTTTCGGCGGGTCACACTTTCGAAAAAACTTATGTCACAATAGAACGCAAGTGGTAAAACATTTCACCTCGACTTGACCACCGGTAATTTTAGTTTCGCGGTTTTATTTCCAACCGACACATTCTTGTGGGTTCTTGTAGGATTCTGGTTGGTGCGGAAAAGTTTTTCCATCCCGTGAGCTTGCGATGAAAACAACGTGCGACCAGCGAGTGCGATGATGAAATATGCGGCAGTAATGGCTTTCATAATCCTACTCGTAATAGTCACACGTTTATGTTGTAATTAGGCGGAGGAAGTCTGGGGCAAAAATTGGATGGACGTCGCATGTATCCAAGACTAAATAATTTAGATGATGTAATGAAAAATGAATGAATGGAGAAGAGGTTGTATTTTTTCAGCGAATGATATAAGAGAAAATCTTTTTTTAGAATGTTTTTCCAATTAAAAACTAAATAAACTTACTAGCACCTAGTGGCGCTGCAGAACTCTTTTATTTGAATCATTTGAAATACAGTTTCTTCGGGTGTATTTTGAGGCTCTATTTCTCCGTTCGCTTGGTGCTTCCGTGTGGGTCAAAAAATTATTTCGTAATAGTTTCGAAATAGAAGCATTCCTCCAGCGCATCGTATTCACATGTTCGGGTAGTTTCCCTTACATCCGTTATGGAAAATGAATGAGCTAGCGCGTTCGCTTGAAGAAAGTGCAGAAAACAGGCTTCGTGTTGGACCCCGGTGAAGCTTCAAATACTCTTACCATCGAAGGCGGTGGCATTGTATTTATAGACTTGCAACGCTCGATGGTACATTCCCAACTGACCACAGGCTTGGTTTGCATTTTACGTCTCATGTGCCGGTCCTCGAGCACGTCATTGACGGGGCCCGATTTAGTGCTACGAACACACGCGTACGAACGATGCAACATGCTGCAGCAGCGCGATATACTTCCGGTTTCGGAAAACCGATTCTTTATGTGTGCGGTTTTGTGCGGTCTGATGTCACAAGTTGTGTTGTTCCTGCGGCGGGAATAAAGTTGTAAACATCATCTCCCAAGGTCTGCCGGACGGGGGTGCTAGAGTTGATGGGATCGGTTTGCGTCACTGGTGAAAATTTTACTTCAATCACACAAACGGTGTCGGCTAGAGAGAGTCGGAAGGGGTTCGCGAAAGTGTGTATAATTAGAAGCGCTCCCGGGGGAGAACCGAGTGTTCCGGTGTTTTTCCCGAGCTCGGCGAGAATCGGTTGGAGAAATCGGATGAATCGGTTTAGAAAGCGGAAATCACCATAAAAGGATTGATTTTTAAAGGAGAAAATAGACAAGGAAGTAGTGAAGCTGCGTCACGGTAAAAGAAGTCAATTGTGGAATAAATAAATTAATATTCGCTATTTTGTTGGACTGGCTTCATGTTGAGTTTTAGTTGTAATTCTTTAGCAGTTCAAACAAAATTAACTTATTTGAACACATTTTTCTCCAATTTTATGCAGTTATCATGAAGAAATGAAATGTATTTAACATGAATCAACTCTGCCATACAGCAGGTACAGCACAATACTGCAACAGCACCCCCATGAATGGAAAAACGTTTCTAGAAGTACCGTACAAGTGTGTCGCGAAACTGGTGCGAACGAACTTCGCCTTATGCAATGTTGCCAGTGCGTGTGCGAACCGCGTGGCGTGTCCGATCGAGGCTAGCCTGGACAAAACCATACCCCACGAAACTCCGACAAACACGTTCGTAATGACAAAAACACTGCGAAAAGGATCTGCGTCTGAAAAATGACATAATCGTTATATTCTTGATGTTTTTGCACCGGCGCTTAAAATAGGTCTCATGCTTGATGTTTTGCAGACCGTACCAGGGGAAAACCCGTACACCGGTGTCCGTCGTTCGTTTCGGCAAATGTCACATCTAGTGCCGGATGTTGGAGACTAAAACAGTTTCAGTATTCAAATAAACCGGAACGGTGGTTAGTATTTTGGTGGAAATTTACATTTTTAGTGTCCTGTGTTCCTTTCTCTCTCGGTAATGTAGTTATTTTCAAACCGGAGCCTTGCACGGCTGCAAATGTGCACCAAATATCGATCGGACACACGAATTCGTCATCATTGCAACCGCTCCCCATAAATGGTCAAGTTCAATGCTGTTGGTGAAAAAAAAACTGACAACCCCACCGCAATCAGCATATTTCAGCCGGGAAGCAAACAGAACCGTAAGTGCGTGTGTGTGTGTGTGGTGGAATGTCAGGGGATTTCAAATGGGGTTCGTGCGGTAGGATGGAAATCGATTTTTCCAACCGCCTGGCCTGGCGTTGGGAGGTCCCGCGTGCGCATGTCCACGTGGTCCGGAAAAGCATGAATGAAATCCGCTCCAATAGGAAAAAGGAAAAAAACGAAGCACATTTTTACACACTCACTTCGCTTCAGGTGGAGTGACACGTGAATCCTTCTAGCCGTGGAGTGATGCGAAAGGGCACGGAAGGATAGTGACAGCGGGTGGGCGAGTGAAAACTCGTACGGATTTTCTCACGCCGTAACCTCACCCGGCTTCCGTGACGTCACTAAAAAAAAGCGTTTCACGGGGAAGTGTTGCCGTGGTTGAGTATGGTGTGCTCGCTTGCCAGCATACGGTATACAGTCACAAGTGAGCGAGCGATGGTCATGACGCCATCATTTACGAACGCGAACGCCCGAGCTCTCGCGAAGAAATCCAAGCGCCGAAGCCACACGGAACAGTCCATAGTGAGACGAGCGTGCGAGAGCTATGTGGGAAGCTGTGAGAGCAGCCGGAGGCCCCATCGGCCAACGAGAGAGTGCTGATGCTCCCCACCGCGACATGACGACACAGATCCGTGCTGGTGAGGTGGAAAACGGGGATGAAGAAAAGGGAAAAGGGCCACAACGAATGGCGCGAAGGTCGCACGCCGCGAAGGGGGCTCAGCAGATTCGCGCTTGCGGAAGGTTAGGATCGCGTCCCCGGCACCCGTAGTGAGACGCGATGAATGGCGCGTGAGAAACGTGTGAGAAGCGAGAGAGAGAGAGAGTGAGCCCCACGGTTGGATTACCTTTCTACCGTGTGTACGATATACTAGCCCGCGTTGGGGCGACGGTATCTTCAGTCAGTCGCGAGGCGCCATAACGAGCACAGTGTTGTATTTTCGGGGGGAAGGTTTCTTTGCTCGTCGTCGTGCCTGTACGTTCCCATCTTTTCGTCCGGTTTGTGAACCAGTGTGCGTTTATATATCTATTTTTTGTGAAGTGATAGTGAGGTGAGTGTAGCTGGAGGTTTGGTTACAATTATTTGAACTGAACATTTGATAGCTTCAGACGAATGACTTCCGCCGGTGGCATCGACTAGGGTTTCGTGATACGCAGAACAAAATCGAAGCAGCCTTCCGAGATCTTGCGAGCGTGTGTATATGTGTGGCCGGAGGAAAAAGAGCTACAAAAGTTCGCAGTGGATCAACCGGTTTTTTTCGGCAATGTTCTTGTTTCGGTGGGAAACCACTTCGATCGCCTCTCGCCCAACACACGTCCGATGGGAGCTGAAAGTGAGAGTGAAGTGGATGTGTGAGGGTTATTTTTCAATCTTGCAAGATTCCGTCATCTTGTTTTAGTGCAAGAAAAACACGCGCATGAACGAGAATCGGGTGACCGGAATTGTGTACTCCAGCCGAGCCGCGTGAAGATGATCCAGGTCACCGGGACACTCAGCATCCGAACAGTGAACGAAAGCGAAAGTGAGGCAGTGGCTCCCCCCCTTTTAGTGAGCAGTGAGCCGGCATCGAGTGAGGGTGAAAGTGAACGAATTTTAATTCGGCGTTTGCCCGCCGTGGTGAGATCTTCTACACTGAAAAAAAAAACCGCTGCATCCAGCGGCAGTGTAGTGTTCGTGTAGTAGTAGTAGTTGAAGTAGCCACACATTTTCCCGCCCATCGCACGGCGCAACGATAGTGAACACTCTCGCTCTCACCAGCGATCGGTTCGATCCGGGGAGGAGGGAGACTTCCGAACCGCGCTCGTTCGGATGCTGAGATCGTTCGTTCGACTCGCGATCGAGCGCGCGCGCGCCCGAGCTCCCCGCCCGATCGCGTGAAGGATGAGCCGATCGTGCGGCTGGCAGCATCGTATCCGTCGCACTTTCGCACCGTCGTAGGTGGACAGAGGTTCGGATTCGCGAATTCCCTCCGTGCTGTGTCATTTTGTGTGTGGCGGAAGCCTACGCGCGTTTTATCCACAGTGTGTGTTTTCAGTGCCTTGCGCCGATTTCCCGGCTCGTGAGCAAAGTTCTTTTTCACTAATCAATTTTTTGATGAACTTTTTCGTGTTTTTATCTCGAGATTTTTAAATAGGTACGATCAGTGTTTTATGTACAACGTACAAAGTGCTAGGACATTCGCGGGTCAAAATCCAACGATCGAAAGAGACTTTTAGTGCAGAAAAATGTGCCAAGTAAACCGCCAGCAAACGACAAGCCTCCGGCGGACCGCTGCCGAAGGTTGCTTGTAAGCGTTCAGGTGCAGTGAAAGAAACGCTTGTGCTTCGGGATTTTTTTTTTGTGGGTTCCGTTTCAATTTTTCCGTTCGCCGACACTGCTTCCGCGTGTTGAATGTACCGTGCCGCCTCGGGCCCGTGATTGACCACCGACCAGAATTCGTCCGTCGATTCCGGCCGCGGTCAAGCCCAGTGTCACATTCGTGCTGGAGAAGGAACAAGAACAGCACCGGAGGGTCCTCGAACCTTCAGCAGGTTCGTTTTATTTTTGCCTCTCTACCGCATTTGGTTGATGTTGTACGCGTCGCTAGCTGTTCCGGGGGCGGATCGTTTCGCCGCTCGTAGTCGCTTTATAATTGCATGTCGTGGCCTCAGCCTCAGCTGTAGAATTTGCTTTCGAAATTGCGTGTGTGAGTGGTTATAGATTGATAAGAAAAATGCTTTTGCCTGAAATCGTGCGAATCGATGTGCCCAAATGTGCTATAAAGAACTTTTATTATACTTTAACACCGTAAGGACATGAGCTAGTGAGATGAATCCTTTTCCAAATGCTTTAGTTTTATCGTTTTCATTTTTCCTCAGTCGCTTTTCGTTTGCCCGTGTGTTGTAGTTTCTGTGTGTGACTTTGCTTCCGTGCTAGTGTGTTTGATGTGTATTTTCCGTTCAAGTGCTGCCTTTCTGTTTGCTGTTCAGAACCAATCGCGCAACGAAGCCTGTACATTTGTGAAGAGTAGCGATGTGCCGTGGGAAGAAAAGTGGCCCAGATGGTTCAGATGTACCGCGATCGGAATTATCTTTAATAGAATGCACTTCCGTTCACTGATACGTTCACTCCAATCCCCCAACATGCTCCTGTAAACAGCGAAATGAACTAGTGCAAGCTGAATGACTCGGTCTCGGTGTAAGTGAAAAAGTACACACGTACCCGCTTGACGTTTAATTGATTAGAAATAAATTGCGATCGTCTACGTCACACCCGGCATCGCAACGAAAGTCACCGGAAGTGACCGGAACAGCGGTTGGAGCGTTGCCGTTGCCCGTGCTCGGTTCGCTCCGTCCTCAAACAGCGAAGTTAAACTTAAAACTCCAAACTCGTTCGTCCTGCGCCGCCAACGCGACTTCCGTTTGTTTCCGGTGCCGAGTGCAGTGCGTGAGGACATGCGAACCCGGCTGGCTTCGCTGATCGTTGTGAAACAGGAGCCATCGTCATCATCATCATCACCGCCCCCGCAACCATCCCTATTCTCCTCCCCATCATCCTCTTGCTCCTCGTCGTCCTCGTCGTCGTTGTCGTCGTCCTCTTCATCGCCACCGTCCAGTCTCTTCCGCTCGTCGCTCGTCGTCGCGGATGGCTGCGACGGCCCAGCGCAGTGTTATGGCACTGCTGGCGGTGCGATCGAAGTGAACAACAATCGAAACACGACACACGACGCACCAGCGTACTACTGCCCTCGAAATGGCCACGGGTACGGTGCCCCGGCCGACGGCTTTGGTGGCGATCTGAACAACAATGATCCGGCACCCAGCAACGAGTTTGAGTTTTTTGACGAGAAAAAGTGTACGTATCATTTTTGCTTTTTTTTAATTTATTTTATACGTTACTCTTTAGCTCTTATTTTTGCATTTATTTTGTTTTTTTATTAAATCCATTATCAACGATTATGTGATTTTTTTATGAAAGCATTGGTTTTATTTAAAGCGTTTTAATTTCTTTATAAAAAAATTATATTGTTTTTGTTTTGTTTCTTTTTATCCGCTCACAAAGTTAAATTATAATTTTTTAACGCATTTATATGATTATATTGATATCATGCGTTAAAAAATTATAATTTAATTATATTATATTAATTATATTAATTTTCTGCATTTCATTCCTTAGACCATCTTTCCATTCATTTATTTTACAGTCTTAAAAAAATAAGATTTTTTGATTCAACATTTTTCCGTGATGAACAGGTTTTTGTGCAACATGCAGTTTACTTCTTCGATTTTAAACCATATGTTGTGTGCATGTGCATGCGTATTATAATACTGGTTTTGAGATCAATTATGTATTTTTCAGTTTTATGTTTAACTGTTGCGATTCAATGCTTGTGTTACTGAAAAGTAAACTAAATATAAATGCATTATTCAATTTGATGTAATAAATCAAGACGCTAATTATAACAAGCCCGGAACATATCACGACGGTAAAAATAACAATTTTGCGTTACTCATTGCAAGTACACGCGCACATGGGTGGGGATTAATTTTGAGCATGTTTGCACATCACGGTGGGCCGCCCATCTCAACCTTGTCAATCAACCAGGAATATCATGTTTGACTGCTCGGCGTCGCCAACTTCCCATCAGAACTTTCTCTCGCCAACCTGTCAATTTACGCGCGCACGGGTTCCAATTTGTACGCGGGTGCTCGCGCACACCCGCGTTTCGGGACAGATTCTACCGACGCAAATTAATTACGCCCGAACGCGGTGCGATGGAAATCTCCATCAGCCTAGCGCCGGTGGCGTGGAGCTGGGCGTGTATTTGCCGAGCCCTGCACGAGACATGTCAACGGTTAATTTGATCGCTGGACGCCGGGCTTACACGAGCCGGAATTTAATCATCATGTGCGCGATCGGTGGTGGATGAATTTAGAACCCCGGAAGCTGAAGCGCCACGTGACGTTGCCAAAACTTTGCCTTACTTTCTCCACGATTTTGCGATCGCGTGAGAAAGACGAACGGGACCAATGTGATACAACGCGTCGGGGGAGTGTTTCCTCTAGAAGCCAATTAGTATTAGGGCAGCCAGAAGAGCATCGATCCAAGCATGCAGAGGGGGAAAGCCGAAAATAAATCCCAACCTCAATCATGTCCTGTACGCGAGTCGCTGATAAAAGCGTGCGCGAGTAATAATAATTCACTACCAATAGCGCGATTGAGCGCATGCAAATACCAAATATTGCGCAATCCAAACCCATCGCCCATCCCATTAACCTTAGGTGATTATTAATTAAATTTCTGTATCAAAAAACCACTACCGCGACCGACCGATTGTGTCCCAAATGGGTTGTGCGTTAGAGGGTGTTTCTTCTAAAATAGCGCCAACGACACCTACCGCCTACCGTACGATGATCATTAAAGACGCATCAAGCCGTCGGCCACCCGGACAATAAATATAAGCCGTAGGCCCGTCTTGGAGACGCACGGGGTTTCGGGTGCTCCGTGTTCGTCAGAACCGACCGGCAACCCAAATATCACCCGGTCAGCGAAAAATAGCGGCCGAAAAATCGAAAGTGCAACCCATATCCATATTCGAAAAGGCATTTCGGCACAATCGGACGGCGGGGTTGGAAAATAAAGAACTCCTTTCAATGCGTGTGACATTTCCACCGCACGGTGTGTGCATTGACCACTTCGCATGTCACACGCGGGGATGCGAAGTGGCACGCGCACCGCACGATCAACACTGTCAGCAGACGCATTATTAAGCTATTTGCTCTTTCGATACCCGATTTAAATCATTTTCGGTCGAAATATCAAGCTGGTACGGCACGGCGGTGGTGTGGCGGAGCCGTGGAGTCACTGTCGAGTGATGTATGGGACGAGTGCCGAAGACGTACCTTGCCGTGCCGGTCCTGATCCGCCAGCTTCCATCCAGACATTCCGAGAGGCTTCCTCTTCGAACATTCCTGGCGCCTGGCCGGCGAAAAGATCGCACCGCCGGTGCGAATACCGGCCGCCGCGTTCCACAATCCAATCATACCTTTGCTCTTTGCGGGTCCGAGTCCTGCCGGAGTGGGTCTTTGGGTCGCGTGCTAGGACTGTCGATGCGCCGGGAATTTAAGCGCCACCGAAAGAAGCCGTGTCATAAATGTCCACACGCGGGCAATCGAGAGAGAGAGAGAGAGAGAGTGAGAGAGAGAGAGAGCGGGAAAAAAAGGGAACGATCCCTAATTACAAGTACGAGTGATGTCGCGGTTCTCGCGGGCGCCATACGGTAAGACCATTTGCCCAAACAAGGGGTCCATGGTTCGGCGTGTGCGGTGCGATCTAACCACACGCATGTTTTAATTGATGTGCAAAGCTGCAAAGCACGGACAGGAGCAGCAGATCATGCCGCCGAAGGGCCGAACGAAAGCGAACGAGCGTGCGTGCGCATCATCTAATCCTAGGTGCCACTAATTATTGCCATTAATGTCATCGAAACAATCAACGCACCCGTGTTAACATCGCTGGGTTTCTGCTGGCGACCAACCGACCGACCGGCCTGAGGTGTATCGGTGGCGCTTGATTGGCGCTAATGGTGTTTGGTGCGGCAAGAAATATGATGCGTGTGCGGCCAGGACGTGCCGCGTTTGACTGGTGCAATTATTTATCGCCTTAAGGTGGGATGTGCGGACCGGCGAGCAGCTCAGGATGGGATTTTGTGATTTGGAAATCACGGGGCGTGTTGCCGGTGGCGCCAGTGCGGAATTTTGATCTTATTATTATATGGATTAGGCGGGCGATAAGATGGATGGGTTTTCGTGATAGTTAGCGAAGGATCTGATCGGTGAGGTAATCCTTCCACAGATGAGCAGTCCTGTTTTGATGCAATAAAAGATCTTACACAATTCCTTATTGCACTTCAAATAGATGTTCGAGAAAGTTATTGAAGAGGATTTCTTGTATCGATATGTTATCGATAGATATAAAGATAAATTTTTCATTTCTACAAAATAGAATGAGCCCAGAATGCGGGTGGAAAATTTATATTTTATGCAAGAAATGGACCGAGTTCCTATATATTATGGAGTTTGCTGCTCTAACTTGCGCGACTTTAATTGCATTCTTACCGATCTACGGGCATATGTTGGTCCTGAAGAGAAAACAACACATGAAAAAAAAAACAAAATGGTCCAGAAGATCCTCAATTAGCTGAATTAGCAAAGAAATTGTCGATTTGTTTTCCAACATCTTAATCCTACTAAAAAAAAAAATCGTTCAAATGTATGGTGCATAAAACGATTCCTTAAACTAGAATATTGATAAGGCATTGTGCCTGATCTTAACACACATAATCTATTTTACGATCGTCACGCCACTGAACAGGACGTTGAACTCTCCGTTTCTCGCGCACTCCACACACGCACCCATAGTTCTACGATAGCGTTTATCCTATTAAAATGATTTTCTATTATTACCCAACATCGAAACCCGTCCCCCGTCTTCCACCGCGCAAAAAAACCCACCGACACAGAAGGAAGAAAAAAAAACCCTCCACTCGGGCTCGTTGTTAGGTTGCGTGTGAACCGTGCAATATGTGGCAGCCCCGACGGTAGAGGCGCAAAAATTCACCAGGAATAAAAGGAACGCTCACAACACTTTCCCTGCCCGATTTATACAGCACCGGCGGCGGTGCAGCGTGCCGGCACGCGATTTCTGCGGCCCCAAACTGTGCGTACGCGGCCGGGATCGCTTCCGACGCGGTTGCGTACATCACCGCGTTTGCTGCAGCTGCATGTGCAACCGCCGGTGCAACCGATACCGCGCCAGGCAAACAACAACAAATGCCCACTTATTTATATCAAAGTATCATAAATCTTTGCACTTACATACTTGTTTCCTCCCGGGCGTAGGTTTCGGGTGCCGGCGGTGTTGGTGGTGTCGCCACCGTTTTCCACCCCACGGGCAGGGAGTGGGTTCGTTGCTTTCGTTGCCCGACGTCTGTTCTGTTCGTTCACTCTCCACAATTTCTTCCTCTCGCACGACGCACGCTGGCCGTTGCTAATGCTGTTTGTTTTTCCCGGTTTCGGTTTCGGGTTTTAGTTCGTTTTTTTTTATGTTGCATTCGCACTGTTTGTTAGCAATGTTTTATTTTATGTCCAACGCGCGTTTATTTGTTTCGTTGCGTTCATGTATGTGTGAGCGTATGTGTGTCTGTTTTATCTGCCGTGGCATGACGGCGCGTCGGAGAACGTGTGTTGTTGGGTGTTCGAGCGAGCCACAGTTTCGCGCTGTAATTTCCACCACGGCTCCCTACGGAAGATGAAGCCTATGATCGTGGCCAGCTTCGACGCTTCCGCAAGATCGAAGGTCCTGACACGGTGTTGCGCTGTGTTGTCTTGTATTTGCTGCCGCAATCGCTCCCTGTTCATCGCACATGGAACTTACGCAGCTGACCCGTGAGGCACGGATCGGTGGCTTATGGACTGGACCCAAACAAACGTGAACCTAACGCTTGGTCAACTGGTTGTACAGCATCATGTTTTGCGGTGGTCGATCGTAACATGGCGAGGGTTTCAAACCGTTTCGAAAGGCTTCCGCTAACAATGTAAACGATTGCTGATAATTAGTGGAATGTTTCTCTGGGGAAAGATATCGTGTCTGTTTTTTTAAAGCATTTTTTTCCATCGATGTTATTGATGTCAATGCGGCGGATGTGATGCCAAATTGATCGGAAATATTTTAATGTTACCCGATGGAAGTTCATGACAGCTATGAATATAGTCTCAAGTAAAGATAAATAAATCGATTCGCCACCTCTCTCTCTCTCTTTCTCTCTCTTTCTATTTCTCTGTGGCCCGCTCACCACCATATTCCAAAAATTCCTAAAAATTCGAACCATCCGGATGAGGTCGCTTTCCACCATTCGTTTTCGAATTCCGTATGCCAAAAAACGAGAGCAATAAATAGATCAATCTTTACATATCTGTCATTAGGAATCATTTACTCACACTTTTTCCTTACAAATGAAAAAAAAATACACCATTTTCTTGGAACCTTGTCAAAACTACGTTCGCATATGCTGCGGGAAAGCGGATTTGTTCGTCCCGTCCCAACTACGGCCAGCAACAGGGAAAGGAATTTTCCGCGACTGATTGATCACGCTCTGATTTGTTACGATTGGTTGGCAAGCAGCGATAGTCATCCGACCGCACCACCCGTTTATCGGACGGCTGCTAACTAAATTAGCCTTAAGTTAGTGTTCGCGCTTAGGACGCGGTAAATTATCGCTCTAATGTTAAAAAAATAGCTTGCAAATGTGGATCCTGATCACTTGACCAGACCGGATGAGTCAGATGGAAGGAGTGAGTCACGGAGGTTTGATAGCCTCTTTGGAGGTTTGAAAGGAAATCTTTTAATTAAACCCTTTTTAAAATTGTAATTCTCTTTTCTGATTCATAAGAATGTTTTTTAAGGTCTTTATCATAAGAATGTTCTTCAAGAAGATTTGGAATTTTTAAAACAAATTTTTGAAGTAAAGTTTGATTCAAATCAGAATGTGCCAAAAAGTCTGAAAAAAAACAACCCTGATAAACACTCGATTTTAAGCCGGTTTAGATCATATGGTCATCCTACGTATAAAACACAATTGCAGCACATGAACATGTATCACCTCGCTAGAACGCGCACATGACCGCCAAGTGCGTGGCGATCGTCTTCTAAAAGAGTTGCTCTCGCATTCCTAACCTCATCGTTGGGTTTTGTCTTCTGTCTTTCCCGACATGACAGCTCGCTTAACCGGCGCAACCGGGCACGCTACATTTTATTACCCACAAAAACTCCCCAAACTCCACGCAATAACGCACCGCACCGTTGTCCTCTAGCCCAGCGGGCCTCTGTTGTTGTACAGTCACGACCGGTGCGACGGATCCGTGTGCACGCCGCGGTACGTGGATGAGGCGTGTGGATGTGGTGGCCGCGTGCAAATTTTCTCACTTTGCGGCTGCCACGCGTACCGCGAGCGGACACACTCTGTCGCCTCGTTTGACGGTGCGCACCATATTTTTGTGAATGTGGCTAATTGTGCGCGTGTTTTGTGTGTGACCTCACACCGAGCCCTAGCTCCTAGCCGTGCCGCCGTTTTCCCTTTCGCATGGGAGATAATACGGCGCAGGCATTCGTCAATGGTCGGGAGCTGAGATGGCGCTGAACGATCAAATGATTAGAGCTGCAGATTGGACTGCACACGATGGGGATGGGGTGCCGAAATTCGCCACAACCGACGGTGGGTGCTTCTGACAGAGGAATGAATTAGTTTGTATCACAAAGCATCAAACTCGCGGTACGCAATTCACGCACCTCGCACCCTGCAATGCGGTAGTGAGCGCAGGTTTAATTATCTTCCCGTGCTTTGGGGCGTCGAAAAACTTGTCATATTTTGTTTGGGTAGCACCAAAATGTGTCCGGCATCGGCACCGGGGGCACCGTGATTATGACGACGATGACGGTGATTGCGGCGTGCGCTGATCGCATCTACTAAAAACTGGTGTGCAATGGCAATGAAGGATCACCGGGATCGTTCGCAGCGAAGCGAACGTGAAGGAAATGGACCACGTCCCTCGGTGGCCCCCGGGTGGACGATTCGAAACAGGGTGCATTAATGATGATAAAATGTGAATAGAATGTATCCGATGCGGGCTCGCCGTTCCTACGGCTCATTAGAGTTTTTGGACTCCCCCTTTTTTCTTGGCCCTGCCACCTCCGCCCAGATCCTGCCTCCTGCACGCACAGGCCAGGATCACCGCGGCCAGTCAAAACACCGTGCTGCAAAAACACGCACATGACAGGTGGTTCCCGGGTGGTGCATGGAAAAACGCGTTCCCGGCTTATTATTTTTAATCACATCCCCAGACAGCTCATTTCAGTCCGCGACCAGCGAACCGTGCGCACGCCTGGGGCCAAACATTTCGAACCAGTCCCGTTGAAGGGGATAAAAATAGTTGCATCTCGTGGGACGGTGCACCGGGCGGACCCCGGGCGTGGTGGATTAATATCGATCGATCGAGGTGCACGTCGGGGATAAAGTGTGTAAGAATGAGGAGTAAAAAAATCACCCTGAATCAATCACCCCTGGATCACACTTCCCCAACGGGTGGCAAACGGGAGTGTCCTTCACGCGTGTTGTGCCCGAAATGTTCTGCTTTGTTTGTTCAACACCCAAGAAGGAGTACAGCAGATAA
>JXXA01010639.1:0-22322 GCA_000956255.1 Anopheles punctulatus | reverse complement strand
GGACGTGCCACTGTCGCTTGTCACGATGTGTTGCCTCAATCGGGGTGGGTGGAAATAATAATAAAGTAGAAATACATACACACATGCAAGCGGGCGTACACCGACCCAGCAGTGCTTAGTGTCGGCTGTCATCGTTCAATATGGTTTCGTATGTACGGTAACGCCACTCGAGAGGCGCAAGACGCTACGTCTAAAGTATCCACCGGAATCGAGTCACCATAGGCGTTGTGAAATTTTTCACGTACACACACACAAACGCACATCGTTACACAAGAAAACACCTCAGGGGTGGAACGAACTCAGTGAAACTTTAATAATCACATGTGGAAGCTATCGGATGTGCAAAAGCACGATTGAGTTTTTGAAAGCAAAACTCGCTGGTGTTGGTTTACTTGTGTAATTATTGAAATTTTACACTACTGCTTTCACCGGATGACAATGACGTTTAAGTATATGGTTCGGTTTGCGGCAGTGTACAGCATCCGACATTGTAATGCTAGACGGCACAAAAGCAAGCAGAGCGTTTCCGGCAAGCGCATCCGGTACAACACGGTAGCAGTAAGAGGATGGAATCGGTACTACAGTGTCATTGAAACCATCACTTTTTCAAACCCATTATCGTTCGCTTATGGAGCTCCCTTTTTACACACACACACACACGTATTCACTGGAGAGTAAGGTGGGGAATAAATCACATCTTGAGTGGAGAGAGCGAGAGAAAGTTCCGGTAACATCGCATCCCGAATGGACAGAAACGCTCCATCCGAAGCGTTCGAGTGGTAAAGTGCTTTTAACTGGCACAAATTGAATGACCATTTCGCTAGCCCCGAGCGAGAGCTAGCTAAAAGCGATCCTTGCCGGGTTGCAATCTTGTCCTAGTGGAATCACTGTGCACTCGCTTATCCCTTCGTAAAGTAAATCTCATTTACCACCGAACCGTGCTCGTAAAGTGTGTCCGGTGGATAAATAATCAAACGTAAAATATCGCCCCGATCGTAGCGATGATGCACCGGACAGCAAAACTCAATCTCACGCGCAACGCCACAGCAATCAACGGGGAAATTCAATTAAAAATCTTACTTTCCCTTGTGATGAAGCTTCGGTTTGATTATAGTGGGCCGGTGCAGGAAAAGTAATTCGTTGCTAATATGATTTCGATCCCATCCACACCCCACCCCGTCTCCACCGTTCAGTATTTCCCATGCAGAAAGTTCGCCGGTACAAGAAACATAACTTCTGCGCCGGAACTGGACGGCAAAAGAATTTAATAAATTCCACCATCAAGCGAAGGTTGGTTCGACCGACCGGTGCGGAAGAACGTTGAACCAATTTATTGGCCGAGATAGGCCTTGGCGAACGGGGGAGGGGAGAGCAAAAATCTTGACGAATTAAAAACTTTCTGATCCATCCTCATCAACAGCGGTCGAAACATCAACCTTCGCTCGAGCATCAGGGAGTTGCGCGCCGCCAGGCAGGCCGAGGAGAAGGACGCTCGGGAGCATTCAATACTATGTTGCGTCGTTCGGCACTTAGCGAACTTCCACCGCAACTTCTGCTGTCCGCTTGTCGCAATTAATTTGCAAAAGTAAATTGAAAAAGTTAGCATTCCCTATCCCGCCCGGCTCGTGGTTCGTGGTTGGTAGAAAAAAAAGTGCAGGATCGATTCGTGGAATACAGCGCACGATCGAAACTTGGTTGGCGAAATAAACACAGCGATACACATGAAATATGTTTCCCTAAGAAAAATTCTCGTAGAAAGAAAAAAATCCCAGCCTCACGCTGGATCAACGGCCGATGGTAAGACCTAACTGACAAACAAGTAAACGAACCTCCGAAATGTCAACCTGTCTGTCTCGAGGCGTTTCTCCGTTTTTTTTCGTTTCTGGCGTCCGGTGCATCCATCCGGACGTGGCTCTTCTCGGTAACCGTCTTGATGCCGTCGGTTTCTCCTCACCGGCGTGTACATTTCCATTTCCGCGTCTGGACTGTCCATCACCGTCAAGTGGGCATCAGCTAAGGGCGCTTAGTTTGCATGCGGACAGGGCGGTGTGTACTGCGGTTTTGGTTTTGTACCTATTTGAAAGGTACGCTCGGACGAGCAAAGTGAGGCATTCGGGGTTTTCCTGAGAAAATTTCTCGGTGCCTTATAATCCCTGCAGAGTAGGACGCCGTTGTTGGTTTCATTTCACTCAAAATATCGGCGTAGAAAGCATCCTCGGAAGAGGTGTTTTGTTGTTTGCAACAAATCGAAAAATCACTTTATTCGCGGACGAGAGACTTTTGAGTCTACGAGTTGGTAGTATGTTTTTCTCGTTTTACATTGCTAACAAAAAACCACATGCTGGATTTGAGTAAAACATAGTTTTCACACAAGTTAGCAGTGCTGAAATTGACTCAGTTTTCATTTTACGGATTCGTTCACTTAAAACGAATTTAAAATTAAACAGAATAAATGAATCCTTGTATGGGGCAGAAACTTTATACTCACAAATACATACAGAAGATTCTGCTGCTGGGAGAGTCTCACTCATCACGATATTGGAAATAAAGGATCAAACGAGTACCAATATCAAAACCGAGTTTTCCCGGCACAGTTTGTCAGATAGATCGATCCAAAGCCTCCGGGTTTTGCAGCGGATGTATTAACATCCCTTGAAAACGATTGCCATTCGGAGTATCGCAAAAAGAGTTGCGAACAGAATAAAAAAACCAAGTCTGCTACGCCACAACTGCAAGCTACATTCCCTAACAGATGATCGATATCTCTTGGCTCGATCATGAAGGATGAGCCGGAATTTCATCGTTCCAACGAACTTGGGTCGAAGCAATGTTGCTTACTCGTGTACGAGCTGTAATGCTTGTATTGCGCACTTCCACCGGCACCCCCTATGGGTAGTAAAACTGCTCGTTCCATTCCCTTCGGGGTAGCCGTAAAATATAGGAAATAAAAAGTTCGTCTATTTTCTCATTTGCTAAGTAGTTGGTAACGAATTCAGCCTTCCCCCATCCTGGAAGGGAGGCGAATGCTTTGCCTCGTTCCGTCTTTTATTGACGATTTGTTCGATATCCGCTTTCAGTGAACGATTCCCTCAAGGGAGTCTGAGCTTCAACTATAAGCGTGTTCTCGAGTGCCTTTGAAGGGCGGACACTACAGGATCCATTGCACCGAGCCACGACTAGCTAGGAATTTATTCGCGTTCAAGCGTTGCGCGTTCCGTCGTTTCAGAGTTCAAATTACGTACGAGAAGCTGCTATGCACTAATAGGTCGTACGTTTTCCGTAAGCTCCGTGCGGCTTACGCTTGGTCGTAGTTCTTTTTTCGGTTTGTCTGCTTGCACGTTCGTACGCGGTACGGTAAGCGCCCGGAAGCGTAGGTTTCCAAGCGCACGGTGTATTTCTGTGGGGAGTTTGAAAAGTAAAGCAACGGTCTAATTTACAAGATTTCATTTGTACAGTCTTAATTCCCACTTTGGCCAAGTGGCAGCGGGTTTTGCTGCGTTCGCTTTGATGCTCTCAATGTTGCCATGCATGCATCCAAAAGACTTGTACGAGTCCTCGGGATGTGGGTGCAAAAACCGGGATTTTATTTTCTTCCAATCTGAGTTGCCTCGAAACGGCGGAGTACTGTTTCTAGTAGGATTATCCCTCCAGAAAAGGGAAATGGAATTACCGCATTCTCTGTACCTGGAAAGGAATTATGGTGGTATTTGAATGGATTAGTTCTTGCAAGGGCAGTAACGCTAGTTTCTTTTTAAGAACAGTAATTTTAAATGTGTCACAGTTTCATTGGCTAGTTTTCATTACTAGTTTTACCTAGTTTTACCTACGAGAGTTATTAATCATTAATAAAACTAAATTAGACATGAAAACTGTCGATTTGATACACTATTTTTTATGGAATTTGTTACAAAAAATTTACTGATTTGAAAACATTTGTCAACTAATTTATTTACATATTATTATGCGAATTGTCATCCTGAAACCGCCATGTTTGTTTGAGCAACAGGTATATGTCATATCTAAATGACATTTGGAAGCAACAGGTGTATTAGGACTTCAAAACGTCAAATAGATGACACGTTCGAAGCATATAAATAATATGTGAAAAATATTATTGTGTTTTTCATTGTGGAATTTCAAATAGATGCTAAAAAGGTATCACTATACATAGATTTATTCACGTATTTTCCTTTACACAGATCTTACAAAGATCTTGAAATGAGTGGACACGTCAATTCTAAAGATAGTATATTCATCTGCGTGTAAATTATACAAGAATACATCTTTAAACAGTTGAGACACCTAGACAAAGGACGTGACAACCGCTTTCCCCGTGACAAACTCTTGCTTCTGCTCGAACGATAAGCGATGTCAACGCTCGGTGACAGCAATTAGCGTGGTGTGATTCGTCTAATTTGTACGACGAATGAGCCTGACCGTGGTGCAATGCATCGCATCTGAACGATAGTCCAGAACGAAGAACAACCCTCTTGCAACGCGCCTCGTAAAGCACGCTGAGAGCGAGAACGTGCCGAGTTGACGCCGTTATCCGGTAAAGTATCCCCCGTTTGTCATCCGTCCTGGGTTACGGGAAGAACAGTGGAGGAGTGTTAAGAAAGGAGTAACTGAAGCCCATACAAACACACACACACACACACACATGTGTGCGTCCGTATCTGGTGGAAACGCTGGGATCAAGGATTTTCTC
The DNA here is from genome assembly GCA_000956255.1 of Anopheles punctulatus. Classification (NCBI taxonomy): domain Eukaryota; kingdom Metazoa; phylum Arthropoda; class Insecta; order Diptera; family Culicidae; genus Anopheles; species Anopheles punctulatus. The sequence goes on along the minus strand of JXXA01010639.1, from coordinate 17,614 downwards.
GCGATCGAGAACTGAGGCGTTTGCCATTCGGTTGGTTGCATGACTCGACCTACCCACCGAACGCTGATGACGGCTACGTCCCGTGTGTGTTTGATCGATTTTCCTTCCGGCCAGTTGTTGGCACGGACGCGCGTAGTAGTACTAGGCGCACCCTTGTCAGCCGCAGCGCTGCCGCGTGAAAGCTGTGCCGCATTGAAGCAAACAGATACTGGGCTTCTCTAGCTCCTTTTTTCGGGCAAGTATCTTTCTCGCTCTCACTCTCCCTCCCGAGCACACACGGCGCTCTCATTCCATCGTATCGCTCTTACTCTTTCACAATGGCAAACGCAAAGGCCAAGGCAAAGGGATCGTTAAAATGTGTACCTTAGCGCGTCGAAAACAGGGTCGTGGAGGGCCATCGTAATGAACGCAAACGAGCTTTGCGGAGCGGATAGCGCACCGAGAGGAGGATGGCAAATGTGCGAGATCTGGTCACGAGTCACGGTTTGGTCTTTGGGCGAAATGTGTGAAAATGTGACTGAGCATTATGTCCCTTCCGGACGCAGCAGTTGTAGCACTGCCGCAATGCCGTAATGTGCCAGTGGAGCAGCGCGAACCCGAATGCCCCACCGACACTTGCGATGCGGTTCGTCGCGGTGCGTTTACGTTGCACACGTTGACGAGGGCAAAGGGCCACGGATGGTATTTAGCACCATTTGTTTCCAGCGCTTTGTCTTTTGGGGGTTTATTTGCTAAACCGTGGAAGAATGCGATCAGAATGGACGGTCCGATAATGACACTGCAACGGAACATCGTCACTGCATCGTCATCGTCAACGGAACCGCTTTTGATCTAATCGAAGGTGAACCGTGGTTTCGGCGGAGAGATTCAGAGTAAGTTTTCACATCATCGAACACAACCAATCACAAATCGTTTCGAAATCGGAGACATAAAGGTAAAGGATCATTGATACAGACATAGCGAGCGGAAGTGGTAGCATATACAGCGAATCACACGGTACACACGATGCACACAGAGAGACACACAGCAAATTACACAGCAGCATACGACAGACAGCGAGCGAAACACGCACCGAGGTTCACGCCGGAGAAGAAGATTTACAGGACGGTGGTTTTATTTTGGTAAGCAGCTAGCACTACGATACTCGGAGGCCAATTCGGGGTAGCAGCCGCTGAGAAAACGCTTTCGTTGTTCGCAGGTGATTAAGTACGATCGATGTTTATCAATACCGTGAGAGGTAGTGGGCTATACAGCAATGGGGCAATGGGGAGAGGTGAGGAGCCACTCGTGACGAATGTGTGTTCTTTACAATGGTCTAGGAGGGGAAGCTGTTGGGAGCCACGGGAAAGGGAAACGGCTGCTGTATATGATAGACATTGATACGGAGCGTGAAAAATCGAATGTTCCCTACCGTACCGAGAAAATTCATTTTTCTCTAAAGCGCTGTTGCCTCACTAACTACTATCTATCACTGGACGCCGTGTTGGCAGGGTGCAGGGTGAAGGCTACCGTCGTCCTGGCACGGTGACTGTGGCCGATTCCGCTCGCTTCCCTTCTGGGCCGGGTTGTTTGCGGCGCGCCCAAGTTCGCACTGGCAGGTCCTGCGGTTCACGGGCCGGACTTCCGCCTGACGCTTTGACTGCGGCACTGTCGGCGGCTACCACCGCGTTTCGTTTGACGCTGGGCCCGTACTTTGGTGCACCTTCACCGCTCCAAGGTTCGAGAGCTTTATTCGTCGCAGTGCACACGAACACACGCTGGCCACATACGCACGCAACACAGGCACACACATAGGCACTAGGCACTAGGGCTGGGGCGTAACGGGGTCGGGGTTGTTGACGATACCGCCGTCCGTGCACGTAAACACTGGCCACCCACTGCTGGGTGTAGTAGCGTACTAGCAGCACGCTGCCGAAGACGTGCCTCTGCGCTTTCTGCGATTGATGGTAACCACCATCGGGTTGCGGAGTAGTGGCTGGCGGACAGGCAACCCGGAGCCCGAAGCCCGAAGGAGATCAGCAGCGCAGCACGCGGTATTGACTGACGCGCTGTGTGCACTGAACTGAACTCTCGAACCGCTCCGTCGTCTAACCAAAGCAACCGCGTAACCGGAGGTGCAGTTTGTGCAGATTTGGCCGCATGCCAAACAGAGCGAGCCTTGCCGAAGCGGCCGAAAACACCACACGAACACCCGCCGAGTCGGTTCGGTTCCGGTCGTGTTCGGGCCGGTTGGGATTGTGTGCCGTCCCGCTCTAGGTGCGTGAGTGTCCTGGATGTCCCGCAGCAGCCGTACCCGACCGAGACCCCGATACGACGACGCTGGTCAGTGCGCAGACGCGTTGCGAGCGTTGCTCGCGCCGTCTCGCGTTGGTCGGCCGACGGCACTCAATTACCGACCGAAGTTGGCGGACCGAAGGTCCGGAAGCGGTGCCACCGGACCGGCCGGACGCTGTTAAGGAGCAGCAGAGGGGCAAGTCACACAGACGGGCGGGTGCGCGATATCGATGCCGTTCGGATGGGTTTGAATAAATTAACACCAGTGGGAAAATCGCGCCCAAGATTTACTCGTCCTTCGGGAGGGCACCGAGAACACGATCCGGTGCGGGCACACGCACACGGACATCGGAAACCGAACGACCGCGGTGACGCGATGGTAGGCGACAGATTGTCAATCGCAAACCACTGGCGAACGGGCGCAAGGGGAAGCGGGAATTTCGAGGAAGCGTCGATTTTCAACTGACCCAGTGGCCTGCAACGTACCGAACGCGGGTGCGAACGAACATGGTACGGTTCGCTTTTCCGGGCAACTTGCGCCGAAAAATGCGAGCGCTATATATTGGCGAGGATCTCGGTAAGGATTGTTAATGATTTAGATGGGTTTATTTCCCACTACCAAATGCGCAGTTAATTTCGCTTCGATCCTATATCACTTTGCAAGGAACGGTGGTCGTAAAGAAGCATTAACGCGCCCGGCGATCCGGTCACAAGTGAGTTATTTAAAAGCTGGTGTCGTCAAATTTTATTGCACACATGCCAAAACTGCTACTTTCTTTATTACTGTGTTTTTTTTTGTGTGGACTCTTTCCTCTAATGAACTAGGTGCGAACTACGGATACGGGTAGTAGCGTGACAGCGTGAATTTTCTGGTGACTTAGTAGGGATTTTGGGAAAATTCTCCATTTCCACCTCCTAGAGTTGAAGCTCGCACGTCTAAACGTGTCGATCAATTACATGTACCGTCGACTCTTTGACCTTAGCGTGAAACCTAGCCCGTGTGTTCGTTCTAATTGGGCCAAAGTCATTAAAGGTATAAATATGGAGTCTACTCTGATTTCAGCTGAAAGAGTTACATTTTTTACCCATTTTATGAATGTCAAATAAAGAAGGAACATAAAAATAATCTTAATGGTATCAAATAAATTCAAAACAAACCAGAGACTGTGTATTGCGTGTTAATATACTCAACCGCTGTAAATTAGCTATTAGCTAATATTCAATTAGCTGTGTTTTTATTCATGTTCTTAAAATATTATATTCTACATTTGGTTTCAAATAAAACATACTTAAAACGTTGTACAATTCCACTTAAAGATGTTGATTTCTTATAATCAACTTTAATTTAGCATTATTAAAATCAAATTTTATGAAACCATGGTTGTAATCAAAGCCTTATCACCTTGATTGATTAAAACTTCGCCATGAATACTCATCAGGGAAATTTTTCATCTTCATCGGGGATTATGCAAAAATTCTGCGTTGTTGAGAAGCCTTGGCGTTATTTTTTATACCTTGGCCTTTGAATAAAATTATATGCAGTATATCTTTAGCAAATACATTATTTTTTAACCAGGAGTAAATTTTCAATCTTTTTTTCTGGTTTTAAGAGTGATGTAAGCTTTTCAAGCTTATTAGGGACGCAACAGAAAAGAAAATAAGCGCTATCGGAGAACCAAAATAATTCTTTTTATGAAATATTTAGCCGATTTTATAACATTAGTTAGGAACGTTAATTTTTTTGGACAGGATAAGGAAAATTATTTTCTTTGTTTTTAGAGATGGACACTTTTTGTGTTTCTTTAACTTAATAGTAGCATCTGTTTCACTAGAAGTGAAAATCATCAGAAATCATCACTAGAAATGTAATCAGTCAAATATCCATTGTTATTGAACTATGGACATTTTAAAATGAGTTTGATGATTTTATGAAAGGTATTCTAACTTGTTCTTCAAAGAGCCACTGAACAGAAAAAAACTCTTAACAATGTACACCATTGAAGCAGGTACGCCAAGGTATGCTTATCGCTTGGCATAAAACTGTACGATGAAAGAAAAACTTTAACAATGAAACACCGGCAAAGTGACCATGTAGCTATTCACGGGAAATAGAGTTGAAATTCAATTGATAGTTTCCATAGTAACCTCGTCCAGGAAGCGGGTTTGTTCAGCACACCCGCGCTGCAATTTCTTGTCCAGAATTATTACATTCAAGCTTCGTTGCACTGGAAAAATGCTTCGGTCAAGTTTTAATACGCAAGAACTTTTTTACTCTACTAAATGGAAGTCACACCATGTGGTGCATAGTAAAGAGGATTTCTATTTTCCTTCCCTTGTTTCCGGGTAGTACCGGGGGAATCATTCTGCATCATTAGGACGCTATAAATCCCGCAATCTAGCGAAAATGTCAATTTTCAGACCACAGAGAGTATAGAGAGAATACAAATAAAAAAAAAAAATGCCCCACGGCACACTCGCCAGTTGAATTATGGCGAATTATGCTTAATGTCGCCTGAAGTCACCGCCAACTCTTTCCCACCAACGATACCAGACAGCGGTAGAACCACGGGCTCTTAGTGGTAAAATCCTGCACGGAGTGGTGGCGACGATGGTACCGCTAAGAACAAGTGCGAGCTCTGCTAACCTCTTGTGGAACCATTTTCAATTACAGCCAACTGGCCGGATGGTAACTCTCAGGAAGCAATAAGAAGCTTACGTCAAGAGCATTTCCATCACAAAGGCCGGGGGGAGGGCGATGTAAGATAGAAGCCAACGGTACAACCCACGAAAGAATGCAGACTAATGGGCAGATCGGGGAGTGAGAAACAGGAATGCAAAAAAAGAGAAAGAAGTACAAAAAAACGAACGAGGAAACGAACCCGGAATGAGCCTTGAGATTGTAGTGTTCACTTCACACCCCAAACCTCAGCTCCCAAACCCTTCCCCCCGCTCCCCGCCCTGCCGAACGATATTCTTTTCCCTTCTATACCTTATTTCCAGCGCACGCAAGGACATCGCCCAGCCGTGCGTATGCTATTATTGGTATCATTATTCTTAAAACTCGACTTGTTCGGGTTCGAGGTTTTCTTCACGCGCGACACACACACACATTCTGACATTTTTTTTCTTTTTTCCCATTATTTTATACAGTCTTGGAATGTGCCTAAGAAACTCACTCGCACCCTCCTGCTCGTTCTTCCATCACGGAGCGTACTATTGTCGCCTGCATACCGCAGCGTTCGCTGGAACTTTTAGTCAGGTTCCGTTCACTCCACCCTAGTGCCATTCGCATGCCTTCTGCTGACAAAGGCACACAATCCTAATCCCCATTATCCTTAACTCGGTAATAATGATGGTGAGATGAACCGTGCCTCGATTTCCATTCACATACTTATCGACCACCACCGGCTTTCCTCCCTATTTCGGTGCCATTTGCCATACGCCCGGCAGGACGTTCTAAAGTACATGCCACTGCCGTGCGAAACCCGGCAAAATCGCACTATTATTGATTTCAACACCTCCTTCCGTTCCGTGCGACCGGTGGACGCCAAATACTTGCGATTAATTGAAATTGTTTTGAGCGGGACCGTTCGGCTTGACTTGCTCTGCGGAAGAATTATGCATATTTTATCCCACCCTCTACACCGGCATCTGGTTGCGAGCCCCTTCCCGCTTTTGGTCAGTACGCCTGATGTCTGCGCAAGAACGGTTCGGAATCGATCAAGATTTTCCGATGCGTGGTGTTCCGGGACTACAAAGGGAGGGGTGTGAACGATATTATTATCTATCCACTGTACGGGACACGGGACTGATGAAACTTTTTTTTTTGTCGTTCCATACAAGTTTACCGAACCGACGGAAGATAAGCGAAGCAGACTTGTCGGAAGTGGTTCCATCAACCATGAACGGTGTGACGGTCGGACTCGATAGAGTCGTAATAGCCGGTAAGGTAGGTGGTAAGCGGAATCGATGGTTCCTCCTCTGTACCGGAAGGATGTGACATTTCTTGCATAATTTATTCTATCGCATTTATGCCACTTTTTTCTTCGCTCGCAGCCCACCCGTGCTATGGACTGAGCAGCGTGAATTTCGTGCCGCTATTTGCAAAGGTACAATTTCGAACGATCGCCATCCATCATTTTTTGTCGCGGGTCAGGAGCCGGCTACGACCCGATTCGGTACGGTCGGTGTAATTTTGCGTTTTTTTTTTCACCGTCTCTGTTTGGTTGGTGGATCCCTAAGGCTGCAAAGTCAAATTGATCGAAACGGGAATCAAGCCAACCGATAACGAAGGTGACAGTGGACACGCACGGAAGTTTGCTGTCCCCTCTTGACTGTCTTGGGCTGGCAGCAGGCAGGATGGTGATGGGGATGGGGATTTTATACGGAGCTGGAATGTTGCCAGACGCAGGTGTGAATGAAGCAATGGTAAGATGCTTCATTGAATATTGATTAGGGATTGCGCCGCGCGCGCGAGATGGAAATGAGACGTGCCTGGTGTGAGTTTTTTGATTATCGTTCCGACGATCGTTTTGTTGAATGCTGGCAACACACGGGGTGTCCATGGTAAGCGGGTCTTGTGTGCTGGAATAGGTGTAAACTGGGACTTTTTTCTGACGCGCATCAATTTTGTCCAATTGCATAACACCGTTTGGCTTTACTTGTACATAATTGAAAGAAAAATCACTGTTCAAAAAAGTAGGAGTTCTTCATAAAACTCTAAAGACATGGCTAAAAATAAAAATCGATTTAACATGACGTGATGAAATTCAAAAACATAACCCCTTTCATTTACTTCTCACAGCTTAACTAACGTATTTTGTTTACATAAAAATACCGCAAATATCCATGAACAAATATAACTTCATCCATCACAAATCACCTCAATCAGACTTCAACAGTAGAAAACAGCAAAACTGTCCGTCTCCATTAGTTCCGCCAGAGTGCATTTGTGTGTGTGCTCGGACAGGCAACAAAGTACAAACATTTACCAGAGCTTCATTCCACACTTTTTCCTCGTTCGAGTAGCATTGTTTTTCTTTCTGCGTAATTTGCATCACGTTTGAAATGTGGGTAAAAGCGAACCGAAGAGAAAGCCATATTTTTTCCCTACTGTTCTATCGCTGCAATTGCTGAGATTCTATCCGGCTGAGAAAACCGGAAGAAAAAAAAATCGAAGCCATAGGTCAGACATGAAGCGCAAGGAAAGTCTCATTAGTTACCTCGAGGACGACATTTTCTTTTTTTTTTATTTCGTTTCGTTCCACACAAAGCGGAAGCAAGCGCAGAGTTTGTTGCAAATTTACCCTTGGGATAAAATCTTACCATCGCTGGCGTAATTGAGCCGATCGTGTTCCGGCAGCATGTTTTCCCTGCGTTTTACTCGTTTCGCAAACGGTTTTACTAATGGTTGCCTGGAGCCTGTGTGCGTGATTTTTTTTTTCAATCAGACCCACACGCAGAATCAACACATCGCCGGGATTGTGTTGAACATAATTAAATTTCACTAAATAGACACATGATACGTGACCAACAATAGCAAGAAGGCCTGGAACGGCGATTCCAAAAGTTCGTTAGTAATACTAACAAAATAAAAACTGCGCTGGTCCCGCGAAATAATGTATAACATAGGTAATGTTATTCAAAAACCACTAGGAAATCATTTCACAGTGTGGGTTTCGCTATTTTTATTATTTTTTTTTTTCTATTCGGGTAATGAGGTTTGCTTCCGCCACTCCGGTACCGTCTGCACAATGCGAGGTAAAACTAGCCACCAAGAGCCCGGCGAGCGAGTCGATGATCGGTCCTAGCGGCTCACTCAACAGAGCGTAAAATTAAGATTAATAAAAGAGCGAATAGGTAGAAAATTGGAAAATCTGCAAATGCAAATGAGTTTCGCACCGAGCGACAACTTCCGTCTACGCCGGTAGCCTGAATCGCGTACGGTGGTTGGAAGCGGCTTGTAGTACGTTGACGGTCTTGTCGCATTTCACCTCTTATGTGAAGTTGACACAATGTTTTATTCGCTTTAAAACAGTCGTTATTTATGGACGGAAGCGCTAGGGGAGCAGATTTAAGCTTCAGTTCCGTTTACATTGCGAAGGCTATCCAAATATTTACAACTGAAAATATTGCCTTGCACAACGCAAAGTCGAAGGAAAACGCAAATTATGTGTGAATAAAAATGGTTCGCTTTGTTCTCGTTAGCTGCTTAAATGGATCTATATAGAAAATGTTGCATTCGTTTATTCAACTACCAATGCAAAAAGGTGATAAGGAAACTTCATGTCGAAATGAATTAAAATTATCAGTGTAAGAAAAAAAAGAAAGATCTATCTCAGCACTGAAGCTGCTTCTTTTGAACAAACAAACGCAATATGAGAGCTATGCGATCGAATAGATATTGCAGATCGTGCATACGATGTGAAAAACGTACTCAATGCTTGACGCGATCATCTAAAGCTAATGTAGAGCTGAAACGATAGCATTTCCGGGCGAACTGTTTGCTTTATTTGCGCATTTACTCTAGCAGTAGTGCGCGATAGCGAAATTTTGGTGGAAGCGAAATGATTTGCGAAGTACTTGAATCATGCTGGAGCACGTTTTTGGCATGGTCTGGTCATGAACCATAGCTATGGTCATGTGCGAAAACGATCCTCGACTTACCTGGGGAAGAGAAAGAAAAAAAAAATTGTTAGAGAATACAATCATATTTGAATAAATTCTGCATTGTCTTTAAATTGAAGAATGTTCAGTTTTCAAAATAGTGAAAAACACCTACAACCTATAACTTTCCAGCAAATACAAAAAGCAATGACTCGCTAACTATTCATAACTTTCTCTGCCGCAGCGGAGAAGTTATTGCACCGTGCCATAGGGTTTATTAATTTTTAATTATAAGCCAATTTAAGCTGCTTACGACGGGGGGGTACAATTTAATTATGCTACACCGCTGAACCCTGTGGCTGGTCCAAGATGCCTTAGACGACGACGCATAGTATAATCAAATCGACTTCAATCTTCTCTCTCTCAGAAGCTTGCAAACGTTTTTTTCCCCCTTTGGTGAACCCACCCGCATCGTTCCTTGGTTTGTCTCGCGCGAAGTAAAGCATTTGGTCCGTCCGCTCGGTCAGGTACTCCTACCAAGCAGCCTGACCAGGACACGGCGTATTGACCGTGGCAACCCTCTTCATTAGTTCGGCAGCAGTGGCGACAGAAGCTTCGCAACGGAAAGTGTGCGTATCCGTCCAAAGGGAAAGCGTTGTTCAGGGATAAGTCTTGCCAGAAGGACGGTAGCATCCCCGGTGGGATGCGTACTGCGCTCCGGCAAATCACAAAAACTGGACGGACTCTAGACCGGACCAGATCGGTTCGTTTCGTTATGTCAATTACCCTTACGCAGGCACCTTCGGGGTACCATTTGCTGGGACGGGATGGAAAGCAATGGCACTAGCGACCGGCTGGGACGGCTCGAAGACGGCTGTCCATACTGATTTGCCCCTTTTACGAACGTACCATCAGAATACGGCTCGAACAGCGGCGTGGACGGTGTTCTTAAGGATTACAGCGTAAGTAAAAAGACAGTATGAAGGGGAAAATTCAACTCCCAAGTGCAGCCAAGCGGAGCAGAGAGAATTGAGTTAATTGTACCATGACAGATGAGCACCAGCGCAATGGCCCTTGGACATGAACTTTAGTGTGCCGCTATTGGCACCGTATATCCTTTTGCCGGAGGGTATGTGTCCCGTCCAGTGGGGCGGGGAAGGAAAAAGTTGCTTAATTAGTGCAAGACTCTGTCACTGGTCGCTAGTCTTGGAAACAAAAAAAAACAAAATCCTTGTTGAAGCGCGAAAGAAATGCCTAGAATGGTGGCTGAATATTCGCAACGGTCCTACTTGAGCGGAAGTGTGAGGTAACTTTTCCTGCCTTTCAGTGCTATCACCAAACCAACTCGCTGGAGAGCTATTAGATGCATTACGACGTTTTGTTTCTGCTACTGCAATTCATTATCGAAAGCCCACCCAGGGCAGATGAACACTTGACTCACGTCCAAGACAGGGACAGGTATTGCAAAAGCGCTTCATCGGGTCTTATATCTTCTTTCTCCTTCAACATTACTTATAGGTCAGGCTGTCAATTCAATCGGCTCGCCATGGTTCGCAACGCTGTAGTGACTATTCCTTCGCAATGGCGAATCGCGTTGGCTTCAGCCGGGCTAATTGGTGCTGATTTATTACCAACAGCACTATCACTTCGGTCGTGTAACCGAGAAAATTAATTACCATTCGATTGACTAGTTCGTGTGTGTTGCTTGTATGCGAGAGCAAATCACGGAATGACAATTGACGCCTGTCAATTACTGGATTTGATTTGTTTTGTTTATGTTAATTGTGTGAACTTCGGCAATTGTGTGTATCATACAATCGTAATGATTTGAAAAGAATAATGATGATTTTTATTGAAATATTTAACCCATATTTCCGTGACATAGCTACAAAAAATGATGCCCATAAACCGAAACGCTATCATCCGCCTTTAATCAACGGAAAAGAAAGGTTGTTTTCAATATATTTTGGATTAGTAGAGAAACTCATCATGAGCATCGGCAGACTACGAACTCAATAAATGTTGCCTTTGAATTAAAAAAAATATCGTGGAAAAAGTCAACGATATCAATAAGTCAAGAAGGATATCATCTGATGGAGCCACACTTTCAAGTTAATATACAATCTCACAGATCGATAGCATCTCAGAGCATCTCTTTCATTTTCATACATCACTCTTAAAGATTTGTCCATTGGTTTGGAAATACCTTTCCCCATTTCTTAAGCCTCACATCTTAACATCGAAATGGAGTGGTCTAAATAAAGGCAAGCGAGGAAAATGCTATGCTCTTAAGATTCTCTTACTATCCAAACTAGTCGTACGTGATGCCATAGCACACCATAATCCAGGATTTGAGCATGAAAAGTGTAGGGTGCATTAGCAACGCACGAGAAAGTAAGGATCGCAAGAGAGGAAAAATGTCGAGAACCGAGGATGTTCTGTAGGCCAATAATTTGTCATATTTTTGGGACACGTGTGACATTTCCATTCGGCCCCTGAAAAGGCGTCAAATAAAAATAACTCAAACAAATGGATCCGTACGATATATGATGGCTTATTTCTTGCGCGTGAGAATTTTCCTGCAAGTGGATAAGCGATACTTTTACCATTTGGGCACGCAAGAATCGAGAGGCCCGATTGCTTCCAATGGCGAGCTGATTTCGCCTCCTTTTAATGTAGGGCTGCCTTGCATGTATGTAAATTTTCCATCCTCTTACCGAAGGGTCCGAAAACTAGCCGCTTGGAGAAACATGACCGACGTGAGGGGTATGTTTTAACTAAGGGCACGTATTATTGTACGAAGAGGATTTACATAGAACTCACTGGAACTGTATTTCCAAAATAGCAGGAAATGTAGGGAAATACAGTCATCTTCCCCAGTTATAAGCAAATGGAAGAGGGGTGAGGGCGGGAGAAACAACTATATCCTTCGGACGAATGCTAAAGGGTCGATCGTTCCATAGTTCCCACTTGAAACTACTTTGCGAAGAGACAAATAGAAATGTACACCGAAAAGAAGGAGCAAAGCTCTTATACTCGTATGCTGAAGACGTTCCCAGTATGCAAGTAAGATGAACGACACGTATTCCATGGATCGAATTTCGGAAATCATTCCATTCGATGATGACGAAACAGAGCGTATGATGCCAGTATGGCAGGATGGCGGAGATGGACTCCAGAGAGCATGCGATGATTACGTGCCAAAAACAGGTTATCGATGGAATCGGCCTGCTCATGTTCCAAGGCAGATCGTTTCTACTGCACAGCAATAAAGTCATAATTCGGTGATAGTTTTCCATGCAAAGCGACTTCTGCCGACAAAAATATGCAAAGCACAAGTGATGATAGTTGATAGTTATCTTCAGTGGTTATAGAGATCCAAAGGATATAAGGGTTTAATAAGTATCATAAATTTATGTTTATATTTTATTCATTTTTGATGTTAATATTTTTATAATTCATATAATATCGAAAGTCATAATTTTTTCTAATGCATTTAACTACACCTGCGCTCTCTAGCACAACAGCTGCTGCATACCATAGCGAGAAAATTTATTGCTTCCTTGGCCCGCTCGAATTTCGAGCTATCCCTAGCAGCAATTCCGAATGCATTCCGAATCCTTACCGATGGTGTATCGATAACGGAGTATCAATCGCTCCCACATTTGCATTTGCGATTGGATAACATTTATTTGTGTCGAAATGAAGCCAACGGGTTTCCTTGCTTGCATCCGGCGCGGCAAAGGATGCGTCAACTGGGTGGGTGTGCGTGGTGCATGTTTGTTACGGGTTCGTTTCTTTATTGCCATGTTGTTTCGGTTGCACTTCGGTGCACTTAAATTTGGGATTGAGCGAAAGAGCGCAGCGGCGATGGTGTTCCTGCTTGCTGCAATTGCACGGCAAGCGGCAGTGGAAAAAGCACAGACCTCCTGGACAGACGGGCACCGAACGAGCAGAAATTCATAAATTCTACTACTGGACACATCATTTGAAATGCTAATGTGCCATTTTACAAAATGTTCGAGACACACCAGCACCCGCTACATGCACGCAAACACACAATGATTCAGTGCTAGGTCCTGAAGCTTTGAAACAATCAAACAGTCCATGTATGGCTGTGTGTTGAAACGGTTGCGTTGGGTGAATGAGTGGATGTGACCCAACCCGGTACACTGTGCTTGCAATACGTGCACTATTCAAGGGAGAGTGAGTGTGCGAGTTTGTTGTTCTCGAACCATTATCATTGCCGCTGCCCACGTTGACATCCACTGCATTTCTGTTCGGCAGCACCGAAACGAGCGAACGGAGCGAAGCGATTGTCATGTCGGCCATCATTATTATTGGAATTGAAGTAGTCCCGAATCCCGCCCAAACCATCATCATGAAGTGCCCTTTGCTCGCTTCTTCACAACTATCCCGCATGTCTGCATGTGTGGTGTTGGGTAAGGTGCTGCCCGGTTCGCTCGGTGCATTAATATTTATGCAGTGCTGCTGCCTGCATGGAGGGACATTTTAAAATGGGCTAACATATTGTCGTGATTGTCGCTCGTTTGCTTGCCCGTCCCACCGTGGACGTGGTACGCCCGGAAGCGTGCGGGGACTGGTTTGTGTTTGTTGCATCGCATTGCTGTCTATTTTTTCGCGTGCATATTTTTATGATTCCCATTTCGTAAAGCATCCGTCCAGGGCGAGCACAAGTTGATCGTTCTTTGGAGTCTTCTCGGTACACCGCGCACAAAGCGCACGTCGGAAAGATGATGCCCTGTATGCTGCAAGGCATCAGGTCGTGGCTGGTGCGCTTGCTAGTACTAGTTGAATATTAATTCGTAAAGTTAAGCGAATAAAACTTTACTATCAACCGTCACGAGGGGTACGGGTTGTTGTCAACCGTTGCGGGTGCATACATTTTTAATACAAAGTTCTTACAGCGGTTCATCCATCCATGTGACCACAAAATCATGCTGGTATCGGGTTGATTGTTTTTATATATGAAGATATGGAAGGTGTAAGAGATGATTTATTATTTATTAAATTCAACATTAGTCTTTTTATTTTAAATATCTAGATTGAATTGCAGGAATGAAGTTCATAAAATATGAATTTGAAAACTATCGTAGTGAGAATAGTTACTTTCACAGATAAGAAGCATAAACACCTTTCTGTGATTAAGAAGAAGTATAAACACGTGACTGTGATCAAACTAGCTCCGACCTGCATCCCAAATAAAAGCATGAACTTCTCAACCACGGTGGACCGCGTTGTTTGCCAGTGTTTATACATCAACGATTTCGGATTCGACCACCGGATGTATTTGCCTTCTAAGCGAGGTAGCAAATGTTTTCTACATCCGCAGCGTGTTCTACCGTCAACGTTTGATTCGGTATCGTTTTCCAGCTTCCTGTTGCCCTTCCCAAACTCCCGTCGTCAGGCCGCTATTCGGCATAGTGTTTCCCATTCGGCGTGTTGTCAAACTGATTTATTTACATACCGTTTGCTGTCATTTTGTGTGGTTTCGTGCGATGTTGGCGGGCTTTTTTTTTTCCTTCACCCACGTCGACACACACGCACACTTTTAATGCTACTTGAGAACAAAACGCTTCCATCAAGGCACGACGGCATGGCCTTCGTCGGCTGGTGTACCATCGAGCATCATGTTACCGCGTAACTTGAGTTAGCGTCTAGCGCCATCATCACCAGTCGTCACATTTTGACAGTTGGGTGATGTATTTTTTTCTCCATTTCTTGGCTCGATCGATACGAGCGGGCCGGTGCGGTTTGGTGCGCGGGGAGCGGTTGAGTTAATTTCGTGCAAACATACGAACGTCTCGAAAATGAACAATCAATGGGCAAACTGTGTCCGTGTTTGAGCGCATTTGTGTACGAGGCAAAGCATACAAATGTTATTTTACGAGGAGGAAAGGAAATCTCTTTCGTAACCGCCCAGAAGTAGGAGTAGCATTCTTTTTTTTTTTTTTTGCTGGTGACAGTTTCGTTCAATTACGCACGACAAAGAAACCGCCCAGTTAACGCTTGAAAAGATTTACTTTGAAGGTATTTTTTCCGCCGCACGTAACGTGTCGAAAGCCCTGCCATGGTGTGTGCTACAGGGTGGGGTAGCGTTCGTAAACGGTGCCAAGGGAAAAAGGATCCGTTACCTGGGGAGAAAAGCGAGGAACCAACAGAGGGAAAGGTGTTCCACGACGTAAGCATGCCATTGCGTGCCGGTTGAAGGCGGGACTGGTTATTTTCGACAAAATGGTTTGCTTTTCACCTACTTACGAATGGTGGAACGTAGCGCTTTAAGCTCGAAATAAACTGATTTCCAAGCGCGTGGGATGGAAACAGCCCCTCTTCTGCTGTCGAATTCGGACAAGCGGCAAGAAATTTGACACGAAAGTCGTCCACAAAACTGGGCGTCGTCGGTTGGTGTTGGAATGCAAAGTTTCGATCATTAACGCTCGGAATCGTGTTCAGTATTATTTACTATACTTTTTGACTCAGTTGTGGCAAGAAAAGCCAAACGATAGCCCCCAGTGCTTGGATGGAAAAGTAACGATGACTTCCCATTCTATCCATTTTGGATGCTTCAACACGTTCGCTATCCTTCGTCAAACACGTAATTCAACCTTGATTTAAGCCGTTGACGTAAACGGTTGGCAAATGGGCAGCACCAATTCAAAACGACACTCCGAGCAACGCTGAAAATAGGTATCGCAGTTTCACGCGGCATTCGAGCTCGTCGAGCTCGTCGACAATATCGAAACAATGAAAGGTTGGAATCCGGACGGACTTTTTGTGGAGCTTGTAGACGGTTCAATTGGTTCACGTTTAACATATGCCTTCAAGCGACTCATCGGATCTTGTCGTTGTGAGGTCAAATGATTGAGTAAAAAAAATCGGGTTTGTATGGTATAAGTGTTTTAAAAGTATAGAAAACCATTTCAAAAGGTACAACATTATTAAATCATTTTTTGTAAATATTTATGAAACGTTTTATAATAACTGAACATTTAAAAATTATTGCATCAAATACCAGTTATGCAAAATTAAACTAGGATATTTTAAAAATAGAAAAGGATATATTTTTATCTTCTTTTATTTTGATTTTGCGATATTATATTACTGTTTATGTATTTATTAACATGTTAATTTAAAAATATGTTTACTTGATAAAGAGACTATATATTACTCATTTTATTTATTTATTTTGTGTTGGCATGATGCAAAAAAACCAAAAGCCAAAAAGAGTAATTATTATTTTAAATCGAACATCATGCTAACGACAAACCATGATTCGTAATTATTTAGCCAACGACACGTTGATTAATCTTTCTAAAACCAAACAACTTGCGAAGGACATATGAATTCATTTGCTGCGCTCTAAACGATTGCATCATTGGTTGTAAAGATTGTCCTATTTTTCATTCGCCTGCTCCTGCAACGCTTGAGGGTGGTAAAGGTCCAGTCGACAGAGGATGGTGATAAATTTTACTAAATTTAAAATCATTTATAGTAATCATCATCACGGACTCTAGCGTTCGAAGCTGCAGCTGAATTAGATACGAAAATATGCGTCAGAGTGCATATTCATCCGAGGATAAAGCTGAAGCCGTCCAGCTTCATGTACGAGCAAATGCATACACACATGAGCGTATGTAAGTACAAAAGCATAAAGAAGAGGAAAAAAACTATACTACGAGCAGAAGCAACCAACAGAGCATTATGTGCAGGCTTTCGGTCGGAATGTGCTCACATACGTTTTCCACTCGGTGGTGCTTCATGCTCTAATCTGCCATCTCGATCCAGTGTCGGTACAACTTCCTACTTTAATCCCTCCGTCGGTACTCCATGGGACGCCGAAGATAGATGAGGGCATCTTTCTGCCTCGATGCGCACCACACTCGGGGGCATTTCTCCGGGCAAGTATTTATGAAAGTCAACTATTCGCACCTCACAACCCCGTTGGTTAGTGCTGGTTCGCGTTATGCGCTTTACCCTGCACCGCAGCACACCCCGGTGATGACGATACCAACTAGGATGATGTTGCTGATGATGATGAAGATGATGATCACTTTTTATAAACATAAATTATGGGGAAACCACTTTAGCTGTCACTGCTAATACGAAATAAATGTTCTTTGCCCTATCTTTGCCTTGACGCCACACGCCCGGTGCTATGCGTCGGAGGTGGTGCTCGAGTGGCGGGGTTTTTGAAGTATATTTTATTGCTTTGTTTCATCATTTTTGCGAATGCTAGGTATCAGCTTTGTTCAGTGCTGTCTTAAAGCTCATATTATGGATAGTAGTAGAGCCATTCGACAAAAAATACCAAAAATAAGCTCGACCCTTTTCCGTGCGGTGCTCCAGCCCTTTTTCCGGGGTCAAGAATGCGCTGCTGGGTGTTGTTTCCTATTTCATTTTTTCCGTGTTGCGGATGTGTACGCCGCAAAGCGTATCCTCTGCCACGGTCGCTTGGTGTGCAATACATCCGTCTTTGAACGCACGAAACCGTGCTAGAAGCGCACAAGGCATGGAGATTTTTTTCTCTTAACGGGCGCGAATATCCTTACAAGCCTGATTAAAAAATCAGCTCACGATCGCTGGTCCATTTTCGTCATTCAAACGCACTGCGTTGCTTGGTTGGTAGTGGTAGCAGTACGCAATGTTCAGCAGAGCGAATGCTGGAAGAATTAATAAGGGATTCCATGCTTGACCCTGGACTTTATCCCCCGCC
>JXXA01010635.1:0-21437 GCA_000956255.1 Anopheles punctulatus | reverse complement strand
TAAAACAGGCCAAAATAAAACAGGCATTTCATATCTAAATGTTGTACTTGTAGAATATTTTTCTATTAACGTCCTACCGTTGCAAATATGTAGTCACATTTTAGGAGCCTTATATTGCAAACAGTTTATAGTGCCTGAGTAAATAACGTGTGCATATTTCATATCGCTGATTAATTTGTAAAATGACCTATGTCAGCTTGCACAAAAAAGGTACGTTGGCAGAAAACATAAGTTATTTCTTCCACAGAATGTGCTGAGTCGAATGCTGTTCTTATTTTTTGTGTAACAAGCAACCATTTTTTGTGGTAAGTCATTCCTTGCCTGGTGGATCTGTGGTGCCGTTTCTGCCGTTTGAAGCCGGATCTTATCTACTTACTGTAGTATACAGTACATTCTAAAATGTACAGAATGTCTAAATTAGACATTAGTTTTTGAATTGGCATTATATGTTCTTTGTTGAAATTGGTGGAAAGGGAAAACCAAAATTGTATCTGAAAATTCGAAATCTCTTGGATAACCATCACAATAAACAACTACATATTCGTGAAAAAATACAAAAATACTCATTATAAGTGAAGCAAATACACGGAAACTATGACGAAGCACGAAGATTTCGGCAGCGTGGCAAAATTGGCGGAGAAGGCCGCCGATGACAGATTAATTTACAATTAAGTATCTAGCGACAACCCTTTATACAACATTTGTCCTCTTTGCATGCAATGATATTAAGATATTGATATAAACCATTATAGGATCAATCGTCTCCGTATTGCTCATAAATTCCTTTGCAAATTTTTGAAATTTTGAAAGAAGGTTCTTTGGAAGGACGAGTAAAATAAGGCTATAGAAAGCCCAGCGCAACTTTTAGTTTTTTGCGATTAAACATCGTGCACAACTTTGAGCAAAGGTCGAAGGGAAACTTGTTGACAAAAACGTCCAAAAGCCCTTGAAACTCGAAGGTGACGACATTATGGTATGAGAATGCTTTACAGGGTCTGGAATCCGAAATATTATCAACTTAGATTGTTAAATGATAGCAGATTCTTACCGTAGGCATCATGAAAAATAATCTATATGAGCCGGCACGTAACTGCGCGTGGAAATAGGTTTTTTTCCAAACTACTATTTTGACAACAGGTAACCGCGACAAATTGAAAGAAGCCTTGGAAAATAGAAATTAACCCTGAACGTATAAACAAAACTTTTGGAAAGTATATCTTGATGCTTCTACTAGATCTACACAGCATTCACGCGAAATTGGGAAACTGGAAACTTTCGCTTTCGCATGCACAAGATATTATCAGGTAATTCACTTTCTTCAGCTTTAAAAAATCAATAGTGAGACATCCGTATATGTTCTAGGTCGAGAATACTAAGGAAGCGTATTATTACCATAGGTGCGAACTTTAATTTGACCAATACGTTGACTACTAGTTCATAAAGCTTGACGTTATTTTGAGTTTGTATACAAGAAGTCAAGTTAGTATGCGTAGTCCTTATCGTTCTTTGTATTAGAACCCAGGTTTCAGTGAAATGTAATCGTAATTAGCAAAACGAAATGCTACCGATAAGGTTTATCACCTAGATCTTGCACATTTAGCACAAAGCTCATCGACACTTCTGACATTACATTAACGGCACCATCTACTCTTGCGGGTCCGGTTCGAGGGATCCAGAAAGACTAAATAGACTCTAGAGGCTTAGTTAAGGTTATAGGATCTGTTACGCTCTATTAACGTCCATTACGGATATTGAGCTCGTAGTTTCCCATAAACGGCTCATTCTTGGGTATTGCTGGTGTTTATTATGAAAATTTCAATTCCTTAGAACTTTTCCCATTCCTCCATTCTGAAGGGGAAGAATACCAGATATTAGATAGATATACGACGATCACCAACCGCCATGTAGAATGAATCGCAATGTACTCTCTTCCACGTGAAGTACTAACTACCAAATAACTACCAAGCAAAATAGTCAACAAAAGCCGCACCGAAGTATTTAGTTTGTTTGGTAAATTATGGCTAGTGTACAAGGTGGTCTCAGATGGCGTGGGTAAGAAATAGAAAGGTGTTCCACGTGAGCGCGGGAGAGGGGTTTTGCATGCAGGAGTGCTCGATTGAGGCGGGTTTTGGGTGGTGACCATAGCGTGTGGTGGGTACCTTTTAATGAATCTACGAAACCATATAAAAAAACGGTAAAAATCGGAGCAAAGGGTTTGTCTGCGAAAACTTGAAAACACCCTTTATAGGAGTTAACCCTTTAAGTGACATTCAGTATTAGCAACAATAAATTAGAGCACCATTCAAAACACTGTTATATGCGGGTAGGTCTTGGTTAATGGGGGTTTTGGGCTGAGCTTTTGGGTTAATGAATGATCGATTAAAGATAAATTAGTATATGCTTCAAATTGATCAATTTAAAAATCGCGTTAAAGCGTGACTTGTTACGATGAAAACCGTAAAATAATTTAAATTAAATGTCCATATTATTGTTTTACACGTGGTTAGGTTCAAATAACTGAATCGCTATAAATGTAAGTTGAGCTTGCGTGAAAAATATTTGATGATTTAAGAGTTTGCTACTACTTACCTAGTAACGTCAAAGTAAAGCCGAAAAACCCATACCGTGCGCAAACCACCGCCAGCAGACACGCAACCGCAGCAAGCGCACCTACGCCCCACTCCAAAACGGCACCGGTTCATGGTAGGAAATACGTCATGTGCACGGCACGTTCACGTCCGCACGAATCCACACCCAACCGAGCGAGCCCAGCTGCACCCCAAAGTCACACAGTAGCACACAGGCGAAACACTGGCCGATCGTTGATCAACGGTGTACAGGGCACTACACAAATCGCGCAACACGTGGCGAAAATGTGAAAGCTCAACGTAGCGCCGTTTCTCTAGCAACGCTGCTTCTAATGGTATAGCTATGCTTTCGCGACGCACATTTGCACAGCTATGCTTGTGAGTCTAAGCTTGACAATTGAGATATAAACTATATCTTCACGATAGCTAATATCGAGGGACAATAACAGCGTTAGAGGAGGTGTTTGGTCTCATACAAAGATGGATAAACGGTGGATATATAATCAATGAGATCCATGTACTGATTCTTTGTTACCGTCGGGAATGCAGATTTCGAACTTGAATAAGTTATGGAGTTAAGTTGCGTTTTTTTAAATTGAAATTAATCTTCATCATCCTTTAAGCACTAACATTGACAATTCAATTTTATTGACTAATAATTTCAGAAAATGAAGTTCAGAAATATCCTTTTTAAATATATTTATTTAAATATGTCCTTTTGCTTCTTTACCTTACAATGTGGATGGTATCCTTAATACGTCGTTGAAGAATTATCACAACATTTAGGGACTAACCCACGGAGAGCAGCGGGAGTGTCGCAGTGACCCTCTGTAAAACTAAATTAGAACCCGGAAATGATCAGTCCCCCGATATGAAGTTCCCGATATGAATCGAATACACGCTCGATGCTTTGTAACCATCCTTCCACTCTCGACCATCTGATTTCAACATTTGTGCAAGAGAAGGGTAAACTGCATCTTTAGCAAGGTCGTAAATGAACCAGTTCTTTTCTCCCATGAATCAAAAATTTATACAGTTATTTCTCTTTGATCATAATTTAAAACAAGTATTATATTAGGGGGAGGGGAGGGTTTATTAGGTAAACTGTATTTAATTGAATTGTGCGTAACGGAGAGTAATCCACTGCTTTGCTAGGTTAGTCATAACGAAGGATTAGTTCGTTTTAGTTCGTAAACGAACTCGGATTCAATGAAGCTGGCGACCAATTCTCGTTCAATTTTGACCACCTCTACCACCTCTCGTCAACTATTGTTGATAGTTTGACCATTGTGTTCATATCACCCAATTTATATTGTCAATCGCTAACAACTGAAGCATATTTATGTTTTAATTTCGCGAATTCCCAAAACATTGTTTTTCCTTAAGCAATGCTTCAAATTAATATAGTTACAAATGATGTAAACATATTTTATTTCGCTTTTCGTGAAGGATGTTAAACACAAAGTATTGAACGATGTGTTGAAAACGGACTCAATCTTGACAGTGACAGCCGCTAGGGCGCCGTATGTACGTGTGGATGTGTACAAATTGTTCCAGCGAATGTGAGGATACCCAAAGCGATGCGCTGCTGCGATAGATTTTCAAGCATCGAAAATATTTTGCCGATTCCGGCACATTTAATTATACCAACCAAGTGTTATCTAACGCGGTAGCCGAACACACAGGTATGTACGTAATACACATACTCCACCGCACCCTGTCTTAAACATTCTATCCGCCCGTTAGTCCGAACAAGAAACGCATTGTGCCACGGTTTATCGCATTTTGTTTTGATTATCCGCAGCCGGAGAGCAAAACCACGAGACAACTTATCGGTGTTGCTGGCATTCCGGCTAGACCAGAACGCCACCAGGCAGGCGGATTGTAAGCAGACAGCAAAATAAACGTTACCACAAGCAGCTAATCCGTTTTATTTTATTCAGCAGGAGCAGGAGCAGCAGCATAGGAAACACGCAGATTTCGGTGGAGCCGACATGAAGCTGGGCGCAACATGAGTGGTATAGGCGAAACCAATTCTTCCCAGCCGTGCGACGTGAAACGTTTGTCGCGGCGCAACAAAAAGAAAGCAACCTCAATCGAACAACAGCAACAAAAGCAACATCATCAATCAAAAGCGACCGCGGGCCAACGCGGTACGGTTGTTAACGATCAACTTCAATATGATTCCTACTCACCATCGGGCATGGGAAGCGGCTCAGGTGGAAGCAAAAGGTATCAAAGCAATCGCTCCCAACCCACCAGCCAGCGTCGTGAACGGACGAGCAAGCTGACAGTCACCGGCGGTGTTTCGGTCACCGGCGATGCGTCCCACGAACTTGACGTAGATCCAGGTGATATGCGCATCTCGAAATTGTTGCGCCGGCTAACGGGTGAGCTGCCGGTCCGCACGTTTTTGACGGTTTGTAAGCAGCTCGAGTCATTGATACTGGACGCGTCGAATGCGGCGTATGTGCGGAAGTCATTCGACATTCTGGCAAACGCGATCAATACGATTCAGGTGGAGGTGCGTGGGCACCGGGAATGTATGGATAGGGTAGCGCAACTTTTCGGTATGATGCTGTACGTGGTGGTGGTATCAGGAAGCGGCGATGGCGGTACCGCATTGCGTACGTGGACTTGTCAGCACCTGAACCAAGCAAAGCGCATTCAACACACGGCGTTAGTAGCGCTGCGCCAGATGATTTTGTTGGATCGGGGCGTGCGACGACTGGGCGATGGGGTGATCAATTGGTTGCTACAGTACTTGCAAGAAATCCTGGAGTCGACGGACGTGCCTAACGTATTTCTGCTACTGACGGACGTGATGGGGGTGTTGGCAGATAGCTATCCGGACGCATTCGCCGACCATTTCTCCAACATTGTGGATATTGTGATCGGGTGGCAGTTAGATGCATCCCAAAAGACGCCGTTAAAGTTACACTGTGCCCGGGTATTGCTTGCGTTCCGTGTGCACTGGTGCGGACAGCGCGTTGTCACGCTGGATCTTCTCGAACAACTAAGCGAAGACATCGACCGCTTGGTGTACGGAGGTGCAGCGATCGATGAAGAGCCAAGCGGTGAGTCGGACCAACCGTTTGGAGCGCTTCTGACTGCGTTTAATAGCGTGCTGAAGTGTGTGCTTGATCCAGAATGTTTACTGCAGCAAGAAGAGCAGCGCCGCTTGCAGCGCTGTACCGAAACTATCTGGAATGTGGTTTTTCAGATGCTGGAGGCAGAATCACTACCCATCTGCTCCGGGCTGCTAGTGGCCTCCATCTGTGAGTGTGCGATGTTACAGCCACCAAGTGAAGAGCAACAGCTACTGCAACTGATTAAATCGTTGGTGGCAGAAGCATCGGACTACAGCGACGAACAGGTCGGCGCGTTGCTACATCTTCTGCTTCATTACCTAGACGAGCGACGTGCCCTATTCCTGCTACCGATCATGTTCAAGCATGGCCCATTCTACGCGTTACGCTACCGAAAGAATCGCGCCGTGCTAAGCGCCCTCCACCTGCTGTACCATCGTTTGCTGATGCTGAAAAACGTTCAAGTCCTCCAGGAAGCGTACGACTACCTAATCACCGACCTTGACGATTGCCTCGGGAAGCTGTGGGCTCGCCGGAAGGACAAAGGGCGTTCCGCGAACAACTTACCGCAGCTGCAGTACTGCGTCCAGTTCAATTTACTAATCCTCACACCGTTGGCGATGGCCCGGAATGCGATCTTTATCACCTGGACGCTGATGGAGCGTCCGGTACTGCACGTCCTGCTCGAGCAACGCCGCTGGGACAAGCGACGATTGACCGAGCTGCACCACACGATACTGCAGCTGGCCTACCACCATAGCGCAGCGAACAATCACTTCATCTCTTCGAGTGTTTTGCTGCAACCGGTGACGCGTTCCTTCACCTCGGGTCGTACAACTCTGCCAGCCGAACCGGACTCACCACGAGAAAGCCCCACCGCGGATCACTTTGGCCTTGTTCTGCGCTTTCTCACTAACATCCTCGGTCGCTGGACGGACTCCACTCTTGGCACAGTACGTACGCGGCAGTGCGAGAAGCGCGTCCGGTCGCAGCTGCTCCTGCTCCAACTTGACTGGTGCGTCGCGATTGTAATTCAGGCTGCTGGTTACCATGCGGTGCTACTTGGCTGCGATGAGTTCCAGCGTCTACTGGTCCAGATATGCGCGGTCGCAGTAGAAGTGGGTGGCGAAAACGAATCGATCGGCACGCGATGTGCCGACTGTCTTGATGCGGCTTGCCAGTACGCAAGTTTGCACCCATCCGCCTACCAGGCGATCGCGGAGGCGTGCTGCGTTCTCAGCTGCTCCGTACACGATACGCTTCGCATGCGCTACACGGCTCTCTTCTCGAAGCTCCCGCTGCGGCACTCACTCCGGCAGGTGAACGAGTTTACTGGCGTGAATCGGCGCCGCTGGGAGCAGATCGCGGAACTAAAGAACGGACTGTACCAAGGGTCGGCAGGATGCTCTCCACACCAGTCGGCCACTCTGCGCATGGCCGATCTGCTTCAGCTCATTAGCCGGATTGTCTTCAGCCGCGATAAGAACGCGTACGTCGGAGGTTACCTCCAGGAGCTCTTTACCCGTTCCCTCAATCAAGCCTCGCGGTACGGTGCGGCAGTGGCATCGCGAGATCTACGCTGCCTCATTCCCTGGGCGCAATGGGAGGCGGCCCAACTTTGCGTGAACCAGAAGCTACGAACGCAGTTCGGCAAACCGAAGGAAACGTTCCTGCGTATCGAGTCCATCGTGAAGGAGTATGCACGGGTTCTCGACCTCAGCGACAAGTTCACGGTGCGCAGCGTGCGCACATCGATGGCCAACCAGCGGCACGCACGCATCCTGCTTGGGTTCCTAGAAGCGCTTGAGAAGTCGATCTACAACGCAGCCGAAGGGACGGCGTACGCGCTACCACCGCCAGAAAAGCCAGCACGCACCTTCTTCCGCGTGAATCATGCAACGTGCGCTGAGTGGTTCTCGCGCATCCGCACCTCGGTCGATCTGGTCGCCCTGCACTGCATGGAACCGGAGATGGTGATCCGATACTCGGAGGCGGTACTGCGCGAGCTGGTGGCGGCAGGGAAGACGGCGGATTTACTCTTCGAGCATACGGTGATGTCACTTGTGTGGGCCTTGCTGCGCAACTGGGAATCGGACGCACTATATGGCGTGTACGTGTGGTGCAAGCGACTGACGGGCCGCAAGTACACTTGGATACGGATGGCTGCGGAGGAAGCGGCCGGCCACCGGGAGACGGCGGCATACGGCTTCCGGGAGATACTCGCCGACCCGGGTGGGATGGACCGGCACATACGAGACTTCATCGTAGATCAGACGATCCTCTCGTTACTGTTTACCGGGGACTACCGGCAGCTTCATGAGTTTCTGCTGGCCGAGGAAAGTAGCGGGTCGCCGAGGGCGACTATACCGCTGATCACGGTGACGGCGGCTCAGATCCAGTCGATCATTGCGTACGAGGAAACGCACGATGTGAATGTTATCGATATCAGCCAGTGGGAGCTGATCGATGTGGACACGAACGTGGCGAACAATTTCTCGAGCCACAAGATGATCTGTGCGGTGGAGAACAGTCTGTCCGGTATCCTGCTCCAGGAGCAGATTGTCCAGCGGGAGCGCATGGTGGATGGGTGCACGGAGCTCATCCAGTGCTACCTGCAGGAGTGTCTGATGACGCGCTGCCGGGAGTACCTCTTCCAGCTGACCATCACGAATCACATCCTGAGCAAGATCACGCAGCGCTTCCGGCAGGTCGACGCATGCGACGTGAGCTCGCTGAACGTCGAAAAGCAGTACGGTACGCTCACGCTGATGCGGCTGCTTGCGTGGTCCGAGTTTATGCTCGTCGGGGCACAGCAAAACACCGACCTCCGGTTGGATCTCGTTTCGAGCGGGCGCAAGGAGCGCAACTATGCGCTGTGCCGACGCGAGCTGGAAAAATACTACCACAAATCCGGACTAGCCGAGCGGCTTGGATGTCCATCCGCTCCGCGGCTCAGGCTGGAGGAGGTGGCGGCAGCGGTGACCAGTTCGCCAAGCACTGTGGAGCTGTGGGATGAGAATTTGGCCCGTGCGGTTTACGAGCACTGCAAGTGGCTGTACTGTCAACCAGGCAGCCGCATGGATGCGATCGAGCTAGCCGCGTGTGCGACAGTCGGGATCGATAGACGCTTCCAGCAGATGCAATTGGAGGGAACGGATAACGATGCGTCTGGGCGTTTTTCCGAGCGTGTCGCACGGTTCCTGCTCACGATCGGTGATTGGATGGCGTCGGGCGAAACATCGGCTCACGAGTTGCGCAGCGTATTACAACTAAATCAGCTTCTCCCGACCCTGACGCCGGTGGTGGAACACGCTGATCTGCTGTTCGGTGCGGCCGATCGGCTTGTTGGGACGCTGCTGCAAGGTGCGGCTGGTCGCTGTCCAGCGTTAGCGAAAGCTTGGTTTGCGCTCGGCTCGTGGATGTATCAATGGGGTAAGCGCATCGTGGAGCATAGTGGAGCGGCTGCCGGCAAGACAAGCGCCCGCTTTAGCGTTGAACAGGTGCGGGGGAGTTTAGCCGGCGCGAATGTTTCCAGTGCCACGTGTGAGCGTATCGTCGCAATACTGAACGAACATGAACCGTGCCGGGTGATGCCGGCCACCGTCGTTGGAGATGAAGGTGATGAACTCGCGGTTGACAGTGCGGCAACGATCGGTTCAATCGGTTTGCAGGAGGAGCTACACCGTGCCATACCCGGTTTGGAGCAGTCCGTAACACAGGATCAACTGCACGCCGTCATAGAGCTCTGGCGCAGCAAGCACCGGGCGATGTACGGGTACTACGCCGAGGCCGCCGAGGCGTACTTCCGCTTCCTGCAGCTCTCGTCCGGTCGCGCTAACGTCGAAGAAGGCGTAGATAGTGAGCGGGCACGATCGGTAACGGTCACGCTGCGATTGCTTCGCTTGATCGTGAAACATGCGCTCGGACTGAAGGAGGTGCTAGAGGAGGGTCTGGCAACAACGCCGAGCGAGCCGTGGGGTGTCATCACACCGCAGCTCTTTTCCCGTCTCGCACACCCGGAACCGTACGTGCGTCGGCGTGTTTCGGAGCTGCTGTGTCGTGTCGCGAAAGACGCCCCGCATCTGATCATCTTTCCGGCCGTGGTCGGTGCGGTACAGGACGGCCCGAACGAGGTGGTGTCGAACAATGCCAACACACAGGGACTAGGATTTTGCTTTAATGCCCTGCTCGAGATTCTGTCGCGCGACATCCCTAAGACGGTCCAGCAGGTGCAGATGCTCGTCCACGAACTGCGCCGCATTTCACTGCTCTGGGATCAGCTGTGGGTTGTGTCGCTCCAGCACATCTACGCCGACTATGCCAAGCGCATTCCGATGTTCGAGTGCGAATACAAACGTCTGCTCGCATCCGGTGCGCTGGACGATCCCCGCCGTCGGTCACTGCTCGTCGAGAAGCATCGGCTCCTGCTACGCCCGCTGCTCTTCGTGATGGAGCAGCTGTACAAGATCACGGCGGGCCAAGCGGAAACGAAACACGAGCGATACTTCCAGCAGCACTACCATCGCACCATACAGACCATTCTCGGAATGCTACGCGACCCATCTAGCTGCACCCACCCGCTCGAGGGCTGGTCACAAGTCCTGCGGCTCTACGAGAGTCTGCAGCGCAACCAACCGCGTCTCTCCGAGATGCTGCAACTCAGTGACGTCAGCCCGAAGCTGCACAGTTGCCTTTCGCACACCGCCATCGCCATGCCCGGCATCGATACGACTCGTGCCACCAGCCGTCAGCCGATACTGATCCGCTCCGTCGACAACGGCATCCAGATACTGGCGAGCAAGACACGCCCGAAGAAGCTAACGTTCTGCGGTAACGATGGCCGCCGGTACGGATACCTGCTGAAGGGGCAGGAGGATCTGCACCTGGATGAACGTGTCATGCAATTCCTGTCGATCGCTAACCTCATGATGCGGAAGTCGATCGACTGCAACGGGAACGTCACGCACTACCGGGCGGAACATTACTCGGTCATACCGCTCGGACCGCGCTCGGGGCTGATCACGTGGGTCGACAACACGATTCCGATCTACATGCTGTACAAAAAATGGCAGCACCGGGAGGCGCTCAAGAAAAAAGAAACCAAAGGGGACGATGGCGATGCCGCAGTGCAGCGACCGTCGGAATTGTTCTTTAAGTAAGTTTTGGCGCACACACATCAACAAGCTGGCTAAAGTGCTTGCAGACAATGCGATTCTGAACCATCGCAATCATTCGATGAAATCTAGATTCAGGCTGCTTTCATGCTGGATTCATGAGCAATCTTTCATGAATCTCCAAAGAATTATGAATTAATGAACATCCTTCTCCTCTTCGATTAGTTTTCAATGATCTTCAATGTTCTGGAAGCTTTATCAATTCATTTTTTCAACTTCATATTCCTCTGGGTTGTCGGAAGATTATGTTTGTTGTAAAAAGTTGAATTGTAGCTTGAACACTAATCTGCTCTAACTCAACGAATACTCGATGAGTTGAAATTTTACCAACGGAACCGGAACTGCACCGCGTAATAGCAATGTTATGCTCACTGACTGTTTCTTTCTTTGCAGCAAGTTAACACCATTGCTGGAAAAACATGGCATGAACGCAGCCACTAACCGCCGGGAATGGCCACTGTCGGCACAAAAGCAAGTGCTGGCCGAGCTGCAACAGGCAACGCCACGCGACCTGCTGGCGAAGGAACTGTGGTGCACCAGTGCAACAGCGGCAAGTTGGCGTCAGGTCAACCGCAACTACTCCATCTCGCTAGCCGTCATGAGCGTGATAGGCTACATCATCGGACTGGGCGATCGGCATCTGAGCAACATGCTGGTGAAACTAGCGACCGGGGAGATCGTGCACATCGACTACAACATGTGCTTCGAAAAGGGCAAGACGCTGCGCATTCCGGAACGGGTCCCGTTCAGGATGACGCCGAATCTGGAGGAAGCACTAGGTGTTACCGGTATCGAGGTAGGTGGATTGTTTCTTTCTGTTAGTTCAACGAGCAAGAAGGTTTCTTCGAAACAACTTATATTTAATATCCCCAGGCGAGGATAGCAGGTGGAGACACGTTTGCGAGGTATTTCCAATGTTTTTTTTTTTAACATACCAGTCTCATTAAGAATCTGTGTCAGTGCGTTTTCGGTTACGACACACTAAAGCTTTGTCACGGAATTCTGTACTGGCGCGGCTGTCGGATCTGCAACACCCTCACCCAGGCCACCATTTGCACTGTTGGTGCTGGTGGTCCATTCGCACCTTAGCAAACGCGCCATTCGTGCCTGATCGTACAGATTGAAGTTGTTGATGATGATATTGCCGGCGATGATGTGGGTGTTACCGCCTGCACTAGTGCCGGACTTTGGCCGAGGTGGACTGGGTGACGTTTCCACGCTAGCCATTGCAGGTAGTTCTTCGTTACTAAGTGATAGTCGGATTGTGGTAGCAGTGTTTGCCGCGGTGCGATCCGTCGACCCGGCAGGCTGTGAAATTACCACCACCGACTCGTATCGTCCCGGCTCAGACGCGACCGTGGAGACGCTCGCGAGACTGCTATGGTTGGTGAGCGTGGACGTTGCTACCCCAACTGCGGTGGCGTCCGGACACGACTTACCGGCGGTTGCAAGCTCAAACACGGACCCGGTCGTTACTGGTGCTCCCCCACCTGCGCCGACCGTGGTGACAGGTTCTACCGGCACGACCGGCTTGTGGCATGTGAGCAGCTGCTTGAACGCGTGCCGAAAGTGTGTGTTCTTCCACGCGTAGATGATCGGATTCATCATCGAGTTGGCCATTGCCAGCGAGAAGGCAGCCTTGTAAAGCGTTGGCGAGCTATCCTCGACAAACGCAAAGATCTGTGTGAGCACCACCACAAAGTACGGTATCCAACAGAAGGTAAAGCAGCCCATAATAAGCAGCACCACCTGCAACAACAATGCGTTTATTTTTATTTTTTTCTTTCATCCGTTTACGGAAGCATCAAACGCGTCTGCTCCTTACCTGAACCGACTTCCAATCGCTGGACGAACGCTCGGAGGATCCGCCGTGAGCGCGCAGTTGCTTCGCATGTTTCGACGCCTCGCGCCAAATGCGCCAGTACACAACGAACAGACACAGCCAAACGACGGAGAAGATGGGCGTGATAACGCCCGCCACGTACCACGGATGTAGTAGCTCGTCAAACTCGCACTCCTGCGCCGTCTCCCACTTGTTCCAAATCAGTGGGATCGTTGCGATCGAGATTGCTAGACACCAACCAAACCCCAGTATCGTAAGGGCCATCCGCTTCGTCATCAGACTGCCGGAAGAGAGTAAAATCTGGTATAATGATGTTCGCAACTAGACATGGGTACATCAAGGTATGGCTTAGCAATCAAAAACCAAAAAGCAGGTGTATGCGTTCAAAGGTGATCAACCAAGGGATACCGTGCACATGCTCCACTTTGTTCATTAATCTTTTAAACAACTAATGTTTAGAAAAGGCTCACGAATTAGTCTCAGGATGTCTTTAGTTGCCTTCAAAACTGATTCGTAAGTACCTTTTCAAAGGTGTAAAGAATGGTAACGAAAATTATTTGATATGTGTTACTTTACACGCAAAGCAAGATTTTTTTTTGTTGGTTTTTAGTTGTCGATTTGTGAACTCTTGTTTGGGTGTTACGATGTTATAAAATGGTTCCGATTCACTTATTCCAAGGCTGTTGCATACACGTACCTCGTGTAGTGAAGAGGGTAGCAGATCGCAATGTACCGATCGACTGCGATCGCTATCAAATTCCAAATCGAGACACTGCACGCAATGATAAGCACGAAGAAACGCAACAGGCACAGGTGCTTCTGCCGACCGAGATCAACTCCCATGTAGAACGCAAGATGGTACGGTAGCGTCAACCCGACGAAGATATCCGAGATAGCAAGCGACAATACGAACAGATTCGAGATCAACCACTGCAGCCGCCGATAGTACCAGACGGCAATGATTGTTAGTATGTTGCCACTGAAAATGCAAACCATCAGTATCCCGTCGATCACGATCCAGATCACGAGATCTTTGTGTATCTCATTGACCCGATCGACGAACGGAACACCGCCACCAATGGCGTCCATCTTGAATGCGAGTTTGATTGCGATGTGTGAACACACTTTTTGACACACAAATCGTGCACCGGGACTTGGATATTCTCTTGCTGGTTCTACCTCTCCGGCGATTCCATTTCTGGAGTGCGTTCTTTCGGACTTTACTGGAGCTATTCACAACAACTCAGTCGCACCACACCGTTTTCACCCCTTTCGTGTGGTTGTATGTGGTCTAGGGTTTCTTCCTGTCTGGCACTCGACTCTGAAGAGGTTCGTCCTCACACAGTCCAAACACACATGCACACAAACACACCCACACACACACGTACAGCGTGCCGCGAAAAGACGGAATCACAGACACGATGTACTTCTGTCAAACGTTGGCGATGGGTTGCTACTGGCACGGTGCGTTCTGCAAAGCTCAGCCGACACCGCGTGTATTCCGCTGGCTGGTGTGATGATGGCTCTTCCTTGCGTTATGTACATGTTTGTGCATGTGTTTGTATGTGTGTCTGTATGTACAACCATGACGTCATATGGCAAACACTGGCACAGTGTGGCCCTCTCGCCACGCCGTGGGGGACAAAATGGTTGCGATTTTATTCTGATAAACTTTTATCATCATACCCCTCTCCCTCGCGGTGTGACTTGGTTCTTCGTGTGAAATCTTCCGCATGCGAGATTCGCCATAATTTGAGACCTGCCCAAATCCGATCTCGTCTACTTGAACCTTTAGCGATTGAGTTGTTGCCTGCATAGAAACATGCAACAACCATTGCGAGCTGCTACCTACAAAACTTTCCGAGGCATATCCGTAAAGAAAATAAATAAAAACGAATCGACCTGAGCAGAGTAACAGATGAGCTTCAGTGCGTAATCGCGAGGTCGTGAAACCACCGGGCGGGCCTAATTGAAGTACCAGAACCGGTTCGTCTCGCACCAAGTGAGCACTGATTTTGGCCGAAATCGACCGCAGGCCAGTTTTTGCCACCATCGATGCTTTCCGCGATGACTATATTAGCGTATTGCAAAGACTACAAATCTGACAAAAAAATCATGCAATGCGGAACCCCTACGAACATTGGGAACATAACCACAAAAAAAGGAGGAACAACAAGCTTGGCAAGCGGTGTAGAAAAAAAAAGAAAAAAGAAACGAACAAGCAAAACATTAGACAACGGGAGCCGGGCCACCATTAAAGCGTCCTCTGTTTGTTCTTCATCGGAAATCCCCCATCCGCTCTTCATGCGGGTGCGTATGGAGTGGAGAGTCTAGTGGCTACTTCACCGCAACAGGTGTCATGGCCGCTCCCGCCAAATGTGAGCAATCGCCGCGCAAACGCCCCCCCCTAAAAATAGGAGCTCAGGTTGCTGCCCGCACCATCATCGCTTATCTTCGCGGATTTGCCGGCGAGGCAAAGACTCGTGCGAAGCGTTTCAGGTGTGCGACGTCACCGTTTTTGCGACGCAACCGAGGGATGAACATAATGGGGCGCTCGGTCGACTGTAAAACTGTCGACATCGTAATGAGTAATCGATTGACTGGTGATGGTGGCGGTGGTGATGTCGGCAAAGCGACAATTAAGGAACTAGATTTAGTGCGATAGCAACTGGCGTGATAAGGACTCGGTATAACCCCACGCTGAGCTGACTGCGGTCGATACGGACCATTACAAATAGGTCATAGCATTTACTGCAAATGAAAGAAATACACACACACAGATATGCGGAAGGGAAAACATAATTAAAAATGAGCTTACGCGAGTCTTCTGCGAGTGTAGTTTGCCTGGTTTTGCTGTAGCGAAAGAAAAACAAAGTCTTAAAACAGTCCCCGCGTGTATGCAAACTACCTGTTGGGGACGTCCCTTTGCCTCCTATGTAACATAATTTTTTCCACACGACTATCAAATGCTTCCATCAAACAAGCAAACGTTGTTGCCGCCGTTTCTGACCACCTCCGGCCAGACGCTAACCAAACAAACTCGCGTTTGTTTGAACTCCACTGCGGGGAAGATTTATCACCGCACTTTCTAACCCTAATTTGCATGACTTGCATAGAAAACCTGTGGTGTGTTGTTTGCTTTATCGCTCTTTCATTCCCTCTTTCAGGGTACATTCCGTCTAACGTGCGAGCATGTGCTGAAGTCGCTGAAGAAAGGCCGGGATACTTTGCTGACACTGCTGGAAGCGTTCGTGTACGATCCACTGGTCGACTGGGCGATCGACGAGGAGATCGGCGTTGGGTTGCCGATGACAGCTGCCGGCATCACCGTCACGACGGTGGCCGCCGCCTCGAACGCACCCGGCATCGTGGCGACACGCTACATCAGTCAGGCGAAGAAGCAGCTCGATCGGGAGGTGACGCGCGACATGCTCAAGGTACGCTTCGATGAGATCCGCCCCGACTGGCAGACGCACAAGCGCGAACTGCTGCACCATCTGCTGTACCTCCAGCGGATGTTACCCGATCTACAAAAGGTGCGGACGGAGTTGGCCGAATCGGAGCGATTGCGGGCGTCACTGTCGGCCCAGCTGCAGCTGATCGACGAAGCGTCGATCCTGAACACGGCTTTCGCGAGCCATCCGCTCGCGAGTTTGGCCCAGCGATGGAAGATGCGCGCGGACTTGCAAGAGGAGTACGTGAATCAGCGCGAACAGCTAGAGCGGGAAGCGGATACACTTCGCAAACAGCTCGCCCAGTACGAGGAGTATCTACGATGGGCTGGCGACGGTACGAATCGCATCGAGAATTTGCGCACCGCGCAGCTGGATTGTGTATCGATGCTAAACCAACCGGAGGATGTCGGGTTGGTGCTGTCGAGCGACCCAGGCTACGTGAAGTACTGCGAGGCACGCACGGAGCTAATCCAGCTGCTGAAGCGTGCCGCGCCATTCGTGGAGCTAACGCTTACACTGCTGGCGCAATACGGTGAACAGAGTAGATCGGTCGATCCGCAGCATCCACTGATACTATACTGCGGCTGGTACGAACGTTTGGCCGACATGAAGCTGCAACCGACGGAGGCTCTCAAAACAGCGCAGTCGATCAAATGCGAGCATGCAGAAATGGACAAGAAAGATTCGAGTAGCAGAATCGTGGAAGCGAACCGTGCCTTGATGGAGATGGAGCGTGCGTTTGTTGATGGTGGTGGTGGTGACGTTGCGGAGCAATTGCCCCATCTTATAGCGCTCGTAAAACTCCTACTGGCGGAGTGTACCGATAGAGGGGCACCGCAAGAAGCGTTGGCTCGCGTACTGGCACCATACGAAGCATTGGAACGTTTCCACGCGAGCATTTCTCTAGCGGCAGTGTCTGGTCCACCGAGCCAGGCGAGCACCGACGATCGCATGAGCGAGCTTAACGAACAGTTCGAACAGCTGATGCGTAACGCTGAGCATGATTTGCGGACCGGCGCAGCAAATGATAAAGTGCGTGAGAATGTCGCCATGGCCCGCGCGCTGGCTGACAGCTGGTCAAACCTGCTGATAGAAAGAAAGCAACCGACCGCGGATTCAATCGTGATGCGTGAGTTAGATGAACTGCTTCGAACGGAAAGTGCACCATCAGGGGAGGAGATGAGGATGTGGCGGCAATCATGGAACGAGCAGCTTGACAAGGAGCTAACGCAAGGTGTACGTATGGCTGGAATTCGTGCTCCTTACGATTGCTTACTCATGTGTCTCGACCACTTTTTTCTAGGTTTGGCAGATGGAACAAACGAACGAACTCACCGAGTGCCTTCTCCTGGTGGCCAAATTGCAGTTTCTGTATGAAATGTCGTCGATGGTTTCCTCCTCCAGCACGCCGATAGACCGTTTCACTCGTCGTTTTTTGCGACTGCGTCTTGCTGGTCGTGCCTGGCTGGCCGCAAACTACCTACTGCATACGATGCAACGTACAGTCGATGGCCAATGGCTACAGCAGCTAACAGACAGCGTTCAGACGCTCGCCACCATGCAGCGAGCACTGCAGATATCTTACGAGCAACAACAGCACCTGATGGAAACGGTGCGGAATTGGCTTGCCTGGGCAACGGCTGCCCATCCGCCACTGTGCCCAGCGGAACTGGCACTCGCCTTCGAGCAGAGCACGGCCACCTTCGCCGAAGTGACCGGCAGCTTATTGTGCATCATCCACGTTACCCTCGTTCACGCTCAATCCGTCCTGCGCTACGAACGCACGCGCCACCACGATCTTTCACACCTCACTACCGAGTTCACCAACGCCCTCAAACGCTGGCAGAAAACGCTCGCCGGCAACACGCACCGCGTTCCCTTCATCTCGCCGACCGAAGAGGCACTGATCGAGCTGTTCGATCCGGAAGGTGCGTCCGATCACACGTGGATCAGTAACGTGCGCGCCCTGCTCGAGGACATGAACGACACGCTGCTATCGAAGATTGACCAGCTCGAGCGCGAGGAACGGCACCTTCAGACATCGCTCCAAACCGAAGCCAAGCGACTGAACGGACTCGGGAACACGCACGAAGACATCGTCGGTGATATACGCGCGCTGCTGCGCACACAGCAACGCATCACCGGCTCCTTGTCGCTCACAAGCTACCTGCAGCACTACCGAACCTTCTTCGACCTGCTGCGGAATGTACCGAAAGCGGTACGGCTAGCAACCAGTCCAACCGACAGCGATACACCCAACGATTGCTCACCGCCCGAAACAGCGACGGAGGCACCGAACGCAACAGCAGCAGGAACGCCACAACCATTGCCACTGGAACGCGTGTGTAACATGTTGGACGAACTAGTGATGCTGTTACCGATTGTTTTCGAGCAGCTGTTTCAGTTCGGCGAGTCGCCGCACGATTCGGAAACGCACGGTGAGGTCACGGAGCAGCCGATCGTCGACGTGGATGAGGCGGCTGGGTACTTCCAGGAACTAAATCTGAGTGCTACCGCAACCGGCTTTTCCGAGCAATCCGACCCAAATGCACTATCGCGTAAGTTTCTTTCCCTTTTCAATGTTCGATATTGTTGTGGTTACTTCTGTTTACATCTTCCTCGCTCATGCCATTCGACGCTGGAGACTTTCTTATTTTGAACTGTACACGCAGTCTATCAGAAGTATTCGTACATCATACTACAATTTGTGACACATAATCAATATAATTTGCTTCATTATTAAGATATATTTTTTATTAATTATTCTGGTACAGAATAGCGTAGCTCATTCTATTAATTTTGATAGAGATTTTTTTTTAATTTGAGGCAGATACATTTCTAAAGCTACTAGCAAAAAGGTGTTATAATTTCTTTAAATTTGTTCTCTGTGGCAAATGAGAACGTAAGGATTAATTTTGGAGTAGAGTATTCCATTGAATATATGAAACACGAGAAAGATTGAATTGATTTTTTTTACTATTCTCATCATCATCTTCTAACTCCATACTATTTTCCAGCAATCGATTTATCGTTTGAGACACTGCACTAAAAAGACAATTTTTGATGAACGATTTTAATCACTGGATCGTTTTTATTTTCAAAAGCTTTACGCATTTTAAATGTTTTTTTTTACGGGAACTGTAATTTATTTAACAAATTTTACCAAAACAAGGTTCCGTTTGTTTTCAATGCAATGAAAAATTAACTTTACTTTTTTACAGCTTATTTAGCATTGCCAATAATAATAAAATGCGAGTTCAAGAGAAAATATCTGAGTCATAGGTTGCTAACTTTATGAGAATGCAAAATCGACTTTTCTCTCTTTTTCTTCACCGATTGGTAATGAATTTTTGATCCAATTTTTTGTGAGTGCATTGCTAGAGAATTTGGAAAGAAGATGTAATAAGGAAAATGAACCAACAGAGGACAGACAGAAAAAAGACAGAAAATCATAAAATTTTCAAGAGTCCGATGTAGCGTTTGAGTCGCTGGATGTACTTTAACGTTGAAAAATTACTATACAATCACCAATCAATTATTATTACCTCAACTAAGTATATTAACTAAAACTAACATGTCTCCTCAACTCGCTCTATTTGATCCCAACAGCTAAAAAAGCGAAACAGCTGCAGGAACAGCAACCACAGGGCCAAAAGCGCAACACGTACGCCGTGTCGGTATGGCGCCGCATCCGGTCAAAGCTGGACGGTCACGATCCAAATCCATCGAGGCGCTGCAGCGAACAGGAGCAGGTCGCCTGGATGATCAACGAAGCGACGGATCCGGCTAATCTGGCCCTAATGTAC
The DNA here is from genome assembly GCA_000956255.1 of Anopheles punctulatus. Classification (NCBI taxonomy): domain Eukaryota; kingdom Metazoa; phylum Arthropoda; class Insecta; order Diptera; family Culicidae; genus Anopheles; species Anopheles punctulatus. Next base: position 1,482 of record JXXA01010635.1, on the reverse strand, counting down.
GAGGGCTGGACGCCGTGGGTTTAAAGCGGATGGAGGCGCCCAGTGGCGCATAGGATTTATTTTTTTCTCCTCGCTGCGACCAACACACCGAAGAAAGCTGTCGAACGAATAGTATGTAAGTTAGCTAGGACGGAATTATCCAAAGGGATATACAGGAAATGCGAAGTATTTCAAATTAAATGATGTTATAGAAGAAAGAAAGGTGAGAGAAAGAGAAAGAGAGAGAGAGAGAGTGAGAGTGAGCGAGAGCAATGGAAAGAGAGCGAAAAAGACGTACACACTACCAGTCTTAGTTTGCGTTACTAATGTAGCGTTCGTGTAAATATAGTTCGATGTTATCCTTCATCCCCATGTCTCCCGCTTCCCCTTCCCGCTCCCTTCGGATTCCCCATGACGAAGAACGACGATTTGTATTCGACCAGCGAGGAAGGGAGGGATCGTCGTCGTAAAAAATCACATACCCCGTGTATCCCCGAGAAACGCGAAGTGATATATTTTTTGTAGCGTGTAAGAATGCTGTTATCCGTTGTCGCTGACACGAACAAACCTAGTCTCTCCTCTCCGAACGCCGGACACCTAATACGATAACGACTAGACAAAAAAACGCAAATTGTTAGTTCTATGGGATTGGGGATTTTCGCCTCTAAAAAAGCTAGTTAATGCTTTTACGTGTACGTATCATTGTGCTGATCGTGATTCTGGCTAAAATGCGATTATTAATTTCTTATCTTGCCTCATCAGTTTTAAATATTTCACCATGAGTACGTCTTGCTTCTTTCTATCATTTTTGTTATTTTACAATATCCGGCTCACTCGTAACCTTTCACAAATGGCTCCAAAAACTTGTATCAGGAAAATAAAATGAATGATAATCGATCGGTTAACTAATTAACCGTATAATGGTTTTTTTTTTATTGAAAATGGTTGAAACTACTATTATTACTTGCCCGAAGAGTTGAACATGTTCAGCTCTATCGCTAAAACATATTTAAACTTACCAGTGTCATCAGAAACGAGTTTCTTTCGGATAAAAAGGTTTTGAACGTATAAATATCCGTCGGAACAAGGTGTGTGGTGGTTTACGATTTCAGCATTAGATTTTATTTTTTTCATTTTATATGTTTTTCGGTCTATATTTATTTCCTACGGTAATGGGGTTTTTGTTGTGTACGTGTGTTCCTCTTTTTATCTTTATGTAGCACAACATACATTTGATGGCACATATCAGTGCATAAGGACCAGTGATGTATGCCCATGAGGGATCACCACAAGATCCGATCTTCTCCGCAAAGCACAAATACGCGCCCGATCACATACACTCTCACTTAAGTCCTTTTTTCCTTTCTTTGTAGCAGCAGCGGCAGCAGCAATAGTGTGGCGAAAAAGAGGTCGGTGGTTTTGTTGTGAGGGATAATAGATTTCAGCTTACGGTTAAACACATCAACATGCACACACGGCACACACCACAAGCATACTATCCCC
>JXXA01010631.1:0-20895 GCA_000956255.1 Anopheles punctulatus | reverse complement strand
CTGCCCAGCCGCACACCGACCGATAAGCGACCGGTGGCCAGCATTTCCATTTCACTCATGATCGGCTGCCCAATTGCATTGCAAAAGCCCTTCTTTTTCTACATTCCTGTCGACCCCCATTGCCCGGATGGCGAGGCGTTATCACGCGGAACGTGAGGCCTATTGTCGCGACGCGGCAAGCATCAGCAGCAGCCATCGGCGGCATTATTGTCCGACTGGCCCAGGGGGAGGACGATCGATGTGCACGATAAGGGCCAACATACGCCCACCGGGTGTCCGATCCGTCGCTGACAAGTGCAACCCGGACGGGACTTATCGTTCGGCGTTGCACCGGACTGGCAAAGATAGATATTGTGACATGAAACGCGCGTTATCGACAAATGGCAGGTTCACATCACGATGGTTAAATAGACGGTCCGTGCAGCAGCAGCTGCTGCTGGTGCAACCGCTTTGAAGCGTCTTTGATTGGCTTTTAGGATTTTTTTTCAACGTTCAACGTTGCTCGATGATGGCGGCAATTGTCCTCTGGATTGGCGAAGGAAATGGATCGGTTTCCTCGGGCGGGGGCTGTTTGATTGTACATATTGACGGAATCGTTTTGCGTGTGCTATTTGTGCGATCATTGGACAGATTCTTCAGAGTCGTAGTTGACGGGTTTGTTGCATTTGAAGGCAATTCTGCAGGCTGCAGATGGAAATGGATTACTCCGCATAGAGTAAGCGCAAAATGGTCCCATAAAAGGTTATGTGCAATTGAGTATCGATTCGATTTTATAGCTCTTCCTTGATTGAATAAATATCAATAGTATCTTATATCTTTCACTATCGATTCACTTCTTTTAAAGACAAGAGCCAATCTGTTTGCTCTTTAGCTCCTTTTTTACAGGTGGTTTCACAAGGCATTTTTATCAACTTTTAAAGACATTTTAATGGACAAGATTCAGGCATTGAAATGGATGTTGAATTCTTGAATTCAAAGACCTCAAAGGTCGATTTTTGAGAAAATTGTGGAAAATGTTTTGTAATTTTTTATCATTTGTAAATTTTTTAATAAAACGGTAATTAATTAAAATTCAGCAGTCTTTTTATAATTCAGCAATTAATTTATTGGTTGCAGAAAATAAGTAAAGTATAATAATGTCAACTTACCTGATTTTTTAAACCTAACCTACAAAGACAGAAAAGAGGAGGGACTGTGGATAGTAAAACTAAACAAAATCAAAATAATCAAAAATAGGTTTTTTATTTTCTTCAGTGAAAGGAAATTGAAAAAAATAAAATAAAATAACCAATACACAATTTTATAATTTAATATAAACAATTAAATTATAAAAAATGAAATGTTCAAAACAAAAAAAAACAACATCAAAAGATCCTCTCGTTATTAGTAAAGTTTAGCTCAAAAATGATGTAAATGTGTAATCTTCACTCTTTTTCGCTCAACACTCTTGCGCATGGGGAAAACAGCTGTGTTTACAACATTCCCATCGAATTAGAGATCTTCCTTTCCTATCGATAACAGCCTCAAATCGATCGATCCAATTCAACTGCGCTAATCTTCATCTTTGGCTGTTACCAGCCTTCCGTGAGTTCGTACTCAAGCTACGTGAGCTGAAGAGGCTCTTAATTAGCCCGAATGTTAATTTACCATTCTCTAGACGCACGCATTCCAGGTGTCCACGATGTATTGACACGGTTGGAGGTGCTTGGGGCCTCGGGGCACAGTCAATAAGGGTCGGTGCGTAAATAAACACTTTCAGAAGAATTTGAGGTTTGTGAGGCGTCGTTGCAAAACCGCTCCCCCCCTCCCTCCATCCCACCAAAGTCACCACAGATTGGACGACACTGCAATCGAAGGTGTCGGTCCGTTCTGACGCTGGAGGACATCGGCAAACTCGGCGCTTTGTCGGCCGATAGCCGAAATATGCTGGCAGTGAAACTGATGTGACATGTTTGCACGGGAGGCGTCCATTTCGGGGGGAAGATGCATTCTGTTGTGTCTTCTGTTGTGTGCCGGTACGAAACACACGCTCCGGGAAAGAAAAGCTCGAATGTTCAATCATCTTCAGGTTTGCTGAAATATTTACATACCAACCACCGGCGGTGGCAGGTATTGAACAGGCCAAGTATAGGGGCGCTCCGAGCCGAAGGTTTTCACACGAACACCACCAGCACTTATTTGATTTAATACAAACAGAAGCACTCCATCCCATCCTTCGACCGGTATGGGTCGAACACGACACAATGGTGGGTGCAATTGGCGCAAACCCACTTCAAACCACTCACCGATGGAGGGAAAACGGTGTGCCGAAACACCTTTTGCCACATTTCGTTGTTCTTGGGCTGGGGTGGGTTGGGGGTCCGGAGGGCAACTCGCAAACTCGAAATCCCAGAAATCTTGTTTTTGTTTGGACACTTGATGAGAGACTCGGCCGCATGGCCCTTGGTCGATGAATATTTGACAAGTGCGTCCTCGTCCACACGAGGCCCCTCGGTGGGTTTGTTTCCGAAGACTCACAGGGATACTGGGGGACCGACCGTGAGGCGTCAGGATCTTCATACGTACGGTGACGGTTCATCCGACGGTGGCTTCTTCTGTGTTGTCGTGCAAAGCTTCCACCTTCACGTCAGAAACAATCCAAAAACCCCAGCAGCGAAGGAGCCCGAGAAGACCTTCACCGGGTGCTTAAGCTCACCTTTCAGCCTTCACCTGCCGTGCTACGGTGCTTTTCTAATCAGCAGCATTTTGTTTGCGCAGTTCATTCGAATTCGATTTGCGGGTCGGTCGGAGACTGGTACGATCGAAGCGAGGAAGAAAAAAGGGAATCTGGGCAACCAGCTTGGGACCAATCTGATGCAACGTCGAGCGAGACAGGGAACGCTTTGCTGACAAAGGACAATATTTGTTCAAGTTATTGTTCGGAGTTCGTGTAGTCATGTTGGGGGCAGGCGGTGCATGCGCTTTGTCGCAACCGCATGTTTAATGGGCTAAACAATTATTATGCTCCACCCGGGGGGAGGGGAAAATATATGTTTTATCAAATTGAATGCGCTTGGTCGAGCAAAGGAGCGACGGAAGGCATAGGTGATCGGTATGCACACCACGGGGGAGAGAAAAACTTGCATAACAAATCGTTCTAATGATGGTTGTGCTGTAAACCCGTTGTTAGAATTGTTTTCCACCATATGGCGCTGATAGGATGTGAGCGAGTCGGAGCAAGCTTTGATATGAGTGGGTGATCTTTATTATTAATATTATTTCCATTTGAAATTGGCGAACAGAACGTCTACATACAGTGCGTTAAGCACAAAATCGGACGTCTAAAAATTCAATAATTACCTGACACCAGGTTAGATTTTCTAGTAAACTAACAACGTGCTTGTTTTAGCGATGGAAAATACTACCTGCCGTTACTACTAAAAATACTAAAGTTTATTTACAAATGCTTGTTCGTGTACTTATTTCTCAACCATTTTCCTCTTTTTAATTCCAAACGATCGGATTCTTTTTTGCGCAAGTATTTGAAGGTTCAGTTCTTTAAGAAATCTTGAGAAATAAGATTCCACGTGATTTTAAATGCAACGAGAAAATAAACAAAATAATTGTTTATTTATACCAGAATTGTTTAAGCCAATCACAGTTAATTTAAGACAACCTATTCCAAATTGAAGGACTAACATGAGTTAGGATGTATGGGTGTTTTTGAGTTTTGGTCCGATTTTTGTTCTGAGTGCATCACTAGAAAATTTGGAGAGAAAAATTTACTAAACAATAATCTACACTCAACTCGATGTACATGAAAACTTAACGCATTGATAAAAACAAAAATTGTCAGATGTCAAATTTATCGCGTGAGATTCTTTTTTCAATTTCGATACTCAATCGTTATCTTATTCCAGTAAGTGTTTTTAATCAAAAGCTATTGTAATTCTGTCGTGTAAATCTTCCATAATAGGTGTACTAGGGATTGCATAAATTTTGGCACCTACGAGTTAATCCATCTCACTGCTGCAGTGTGTAGAGTACATACATGTCTGATCCTAAAATTATTTTCAGAATTGACTACTTTTCCCAGCTATCAGCACATGGGAATGAGTATGCAAACGAGTTTCTGAAACTAAATCATGTATCAAAATCTGAATTTGAAGCCGGAGAGTGAAGAACAAAATACTTTCAAAATACATGTGTTGAATTCGCTTGCTTTTTTAAGGCTTTAACTCCATTGCGTCATACTGGTCGATCCCTCGATACGAGCCAGAAACAATCGTGTTTTAATTAAGTCGTTTAAAAGAAGTACATGCCTTCGGAGCAGTTTGAACGCCGACTCAAACCCCATCGCTCGTTGATTAATTTATGGAAAACTGCTTCAAGTGCCTCTTCCAGCACGGACGAAAGTGTGTGTTCCTTTTTTCGTTCAATCGACTGAACCTTTCCTTACCGTACAAGCAATCTCGTACCACACTGGCAGATCCCTCCGATTTCTCGACGCATATGTTTGGTTAGCTTTCCTCCCGAAAAATACGTTATTGAATTATAAATTGATACCCCCTGGTTGACCCGAGCAATATCTGTCAATAATTATCGTCGTTCCCCTGGGAAACATCGTGTCCAGCGTGGCCAACCAGCCGGTCGCTGCATCTGCGGGATGCAATCTGTTTCGTCTTCTGCTCGCATCAAAAACAATGCCCTGTATATCCCTCTCACAGGCACAGGGGATCCCTTCTGGAGGCCATTTGTTTGAGAGCATGTGGCCAGCAACGAGTTGGTGCGTTCTGCTTCATCGCCGCTTGACATCATTATTATCTTCCTTCGAGCAGACTAGCAGGCGGTCAAGCAGAAGCGGCTATCGAAGAGCAACCTGTGCTTGTATGAGTGTGTTTGTGTTTTAGTGTAGAAACCTTCTTGCTTCCGATGTCAGCAGTCATTGTTTGGCGGTCCCATCCCCTAGAAACGATGCAAACGCGGTCGTCCTTCCTTCCAGAAACAAGCTCTTTTGATGAACCCAAATTTCGGTGCACTCAAACACACGGTGCCATTCCGTTGCATTCAGCGTTGCCGGTCGACGATGCATCGGTTGGGCGTTTGGGTGCCTCTTGTTATCAAAAGGGTCGATATGGTTGGCGCTTTCTGATGAAGCGCAATGACGTCATGCCGACAGTGCGTCCTAAGATACCTGGATGGTTGTAAATTTTCGTCATCGCAGCGCAAGGTGGGCCAAGCGGGTGGTGGCGAGATATGATTGAAGGACATTCGGTTCCGCATCGGTTCACCCGGTAGCGGGAGAAAGGACTTGTGCTTATCTGTTATTGCACGGGTGACCATGGGTCATGGGAAATCTGTAAATTACGTTGCGTTGCGTAAAGGCTCAAGCGAATGGCAATTATTGAAGAACTCGAAGACACCGTTCGTCGAAAACAATTTTTCGTAAAGTAATTCACGAACAGAAGTCTCAGATACTTTTTAGGATAAATACATCACGTTTCATTTGGCGAAGTATTGTAATTTATTAACCTGACAATTTGAAAACGCTTTCCCTAAGTTTTTTTACTCGTTCCCAAATATGTTAGATTCCTTAACGCGTGATACTTTCTATGTTTGATTCCTTTAATGCTTTATGTTCAGGCTTTTTTACAGACATGATCTGTTGTTAGGAGTATAAAGAAAATGTCCCTTATTACTGCCAAAGCAAAGAAGTTTTTATGAGTTATTATTATTAAATTGATCAACACAAAAATAAATAAATTAACAAAAAAGTGTTCGTATCCCGTTTTGTTTCCTTCAAATTTATATGCAAAATCTGCAAGTAAAATTTAAAATATCATACCTTCAGGCGCTAGTGGTTCTGTAAATACAAAACATGCTCACGGGAGGCTTTTCGAGGGAATATTCTCTTTATCGTTCTTTTCTTAGCTTCTGTAAACACAGCCACAATTTTAAAATGAACCCAGGTACGCCATATCCCGGTGAGTTTCACACGAAAAGCGTCCATTTGAAGCGGTCGCTTTGCTCAAACACACATCCCCTATCGCCAACCGTAATCAACACCACGCGGGAAACCATCGTGCTTAGTATGGGAACGCTTTTGCCCATCCCGCTGGTCCGCTGAAACGCACTTGTCGCATTATTATCAGCGGAATTATGAATAAACTCGCATAAATGTCCCGGTGCGGATGCAAAGCCCATGCTGCGTGTCGGGTCAGACTTCCCGAACGAAGAGCGTGTGTTGCTGATGTTGTTGATGTTGGTGGGCATGGCGATGGTACCTTGTGCTTCATTGTTGACCCATCGCTAGTGGGCTGCGGATGCCTTAAACATGCCGCGTCCACAGATGACCGATGCACTTCTGCAAACGATTTCTGCTGGTCAAGAGAATGCGCTCAAACGTGGATCGTCCGGCGTACCAAGACTATCCTAGGGCGTAATCAGGAGCGTACATGTTTGTGTTGTTGTTTGCAACCGTTTTCCCCAGGTGCACGAGGTGGAACGATGGTTCAACTTCCGGTACGGATGCGATCTGGGTCTTGCGTCGTTCGCCGAGAACGTCCGGTTAAATTGTTTCCGATTTCAACGACCACGACCACGACCACGACCACAGACCTGATCGCTCAACTGCGTGCAGCGTATGTAGCTTTGCGCTACGTGCGAACACTTTTATTTGCGTTTGCGATGCGATGTGGTGCCTCTTCGCACGGGGTAAAGAAACCAATTTCAGGGAACCCATGTCCATGTACGGTGTTGTTCTCCATCGGTTTGCCTGGATCATTCTCATGGGAAGAATGGGTAAGACAATCGCTTCGTTCATCGGTTGCTCGGGGAAAGGGATGAAGATAGTAGCATGGCCCTCGTATTTGCTTGCCAGATGGATATGTTTTGCTTTGAGTGAATATTGTGCTACATCACCGTTCTTATTCGACTGTTCGTTGATGACAGTAGTGTAAAAGATGGTCCAGCGAGAGTAGTATTTGCCAACATGAACACGTTGTATGTGTAAACATGAAATGAGGCACACACAGGAATTAAAATGGCGATTAGTTTAGTAAAATGCAATGACGGTTTTGGTGAAGAATAAAAAAAATGAAAAACATTGTGGCTCGGTTTCTTATGAAATAAATAACCTAAAAAAAGACACAAATATTGATCGAAAAATTCATTTCAAATGAACAAATTGCGTGCTGTTTGGCAGTGTTGATGATACATAACTTAAACGTATGCAATGTACACAACATCACTGTCTTATCCATCGGCGTAAAAAATACGTTCTAAAGGTAATAAAATATATTTTGGGATATATTTCCTGTCTTACCAGACAATACACATTGCACAAGAATTGATAATTAATGGCTCTATAATAAAGCATTATGTAAATAAGATTGCTTGTTGACAAATAGCATACATTTGGGGTACTTTTATCAATTACATACAAACGAATCAATAAACTATGACTATATATACAGCTATAAACAAATTAATTAAATATCATGATAACAAAACATTCAAATGTATTATCACATGTTTTGCTTTCAGAATACTTTGGTAGGAAAAGTTTGGCTAAAATGTATGCAACGTGCATTACAGTGCTGAAATATGTGGCGGGTTTCTGCAGGCTGTTACATACTAATTTTTTCCGGTAACGATACAAATGGAAGCATTTTCGGTAAAATTATCATTTATGTTAGCATTTATCGTACTTGATGTAAATTTTAAAGAACTCATTAATGTCAATAATAAACGTTTTCTTTCTTGTTTACTGGCTGAGACTGGAAAAATAAAACGCACTAAAACCAAACAGCGTACAATAACTTCCAGTTCAGAGTGTCGTTAATATGAATTTAACAACCGCCCTAATCGTGATGATGCGTCCCTGTTTTGTATTAATGTATACACTGTGAATTGATTTACTTTGCATACTTCCCACCGAAGCAAGCAAAGCCTTCTCCACCGAGTCATAGGTGTCGCGTCACATTTGGATGAAATTTCTACTGAAATTAGAGTTTACACCGTGTCGGAACTTCCATCCACTTTCGCTCGAATAAAAGGTAAGCCTGACTGGCACAGCCTGCCGCCATTGCCGACAGTGATTAGAAGTCATAATGATAAAAATTTATGCTACATGCTTGTTCCACCATTTCCATTTCCAAAACGCGCTTCCAGCCTTTGTCACTCACCCAAACATGCCCAAAAAATCAGACCTGTCAGACCTGGCGACAAAAAACACACTTGCCGCCTAAGGTAAGGAGACACACGGCCGTAGCCGGCTTCCTTAATGTAACAATTACCCAAGGGTGTCCTTACGCTCCGAATCCTTGTTTTGCTTCGGTCGGGTGGGAGGGAGCAGGCATAACCCCCGAGCCGTAAATAGTTACGTGCATATGTTGCGTCGGTACGGTTTGTTATGCGTCTTTTGCTTTTACCGGATTTGGTTTCGGGTGCGTTATGGTGTTTTTGCCGGAACCGAGGGAACGCTTACCTAACGGGCTAGGTTGTTTTGGTGGTAGATTTAAAATTTTAAAACCTTTCTCGTTACGATAGGAAGGTTTTGATTACGGCAGAGGAGCGACGGTAGGGACGGAAATGGGTGTGGGGTTTCCTTGTCAGGGATAATTTAATAAAGAAATTATTTTATATAGTTGATAATTTTATCAAATTTCTTAAGTTAGGTCATAGTCTCTTTTGATGTATGTGACCATCTCAAATTGGTCTAATTTTTAAACCGTTCTGTTAAACTGTTTGGAAAATCTAAAAGAATTCTTGTTTATTCACAATGATAAAAACAGTTAGAATTACGTTCGAACGTTAATCAGTAGTAGCCATATTTACTAAAATTACCACAACACACCCGTTTTTGAAACAGCTCTTGGAGTTTTTCCAATACGCAAAACTATTTTTTTTCCTTCTGGTAATTTTGATTAAATTTAAGAATATCTTACAAATTTCGAATAAGGAAAAAACAAAACAGGATTATGAAAATCGAAGATGTATGGATATGATGCATATTTTATTGCAGTATAATTTGGAATGATTCACAAAGATAAACGAAAAGATAAATATTATGTGTTTATTTGTAGGATATGAATTTTTTTTAGCTCAGTACGTTTTCCAGAACAAGATGGAAAAGGGTATTAGCACACAGGGCACTATTAAGCAAATGGAAGATCGCATAATTACAGCTAATAAAATAATGAAACTCCTGAACACTAATTTTAGCGTATTAACCTATCGGACGCATGTCTTCCTCTTTCCGCGCGAGCGGTTCCCACCGGGCCTTATCTATCCATTCCACGTCGACCATTTTAATTCAATTGCCCACAAGCAGGAAAGAGTTCGAACCACGCACCAAGGCTCACGTACACTGCAATTAGATGAAAAATATTAAAACACATCCTACCACCCTTCCATGAGCTCACCATCCGAACGAGCGGCTTAATTCAATTCCGCGTTGGCAGACAAAAGTGACGATAAGATCGGCTAATTGTGCTCCGCACACGGTACCCTCCGGGGGCTTCGAAAACTACTGGGAAAGACGTTTTCCCTCGCGCACCCCAACCAGGGTGTAATAAGAACGTAATACGATTCGTTCACGAGCCGGACCGCATCTTTGGAGAAACTTTCCAGCGCAAAAATCGCAAAGAGTGGGAAAAAGGATAATCGCAAACCCGAGCGGAAGGTGGGAGTGTTTGAGTGATGCAAAATTATCATCCTTTTTGTCTCCGGTGCTCCGACGGGGGCTGTGCGTGGAATGCCAATGAGCACTCCCGCGTCGCTCGCCTCTCCGCGCCGTCCACTCGCCGGTGGAGTGTCATAAAAGCGGCGGCTTCATATTCCATTAGCTTCAATGATGTGTCGCTTGCTTTAAGTGACGAACTGCGCCTTGGTGTTGATGGCCACTTCCGAACCAACGATCCGCTTTGTGTCTGCTGCGGGAAGACGGACGAGTTGGACGCGGAATTTGATACCCGCAATTGTTGGGCTCCGTATATCTCCCTCGAAAAGGCTTATAATCGCACCGGGACATTAAAGTCAGAAAGCATTACGGAAAAAACCACACTGCCCGTGATGTGATTGAAAGTAAAATATTCAACAGGATTATGGTAGTGGTGCTGCTTGTTGGATGAATTTTGTGAGTCATTTTGTAGGTGAAGAGTGAAGCAGGAGACAAGAACTTTATCTGCAGCTATTTAACGTCCAAAAAAGGATTCAAATCCTTTCGTTTAAATTCTCTATATTCAGGCATGATCCTGAAACATGTTCATACCATTCCGGATAGTGAAGATAAGCCCCGGGGTGGTGAGCAAGATATACGACGCACGAACCGAGTGACCGTGGCATTGGACGTTAGGCTGACCGTAACCTCAAACTCGTGTCGTGCGGTCAATGTTTGAGGTTATGTCATTAAAGGCACAATGTCTGCAAACAATGCCGTTCGCTCGGTGCAATCCTTTGGCCCTGCACGGCCGGCGCTGGGGTTTGGGTGTTGAAAAAGTGCCGCACTTTGTGCGACATCGCGTCACATATGGCCGTAATGGGTTAATTAAATTTCGTTCCTAAGACCGGCGCTGGCGACGGTCTCACAACGGACGTGATACACCTTTACGCGGGAATCGGACGGCTGGCAGGGACGGCGGGGTAAGGTGGATGAACATTTCCATACTAATGCTAATAATATGTTAATTATAGTAATTGACGTTGTTAAACTTATATCAAGCGCGTATCGCGGCTGGCGCGCGATGTGGGCAAAAGGCCTTCGAACCGATTGACGGACGGGTTGCGTGTGTCGTATTCTGATTACGGCAGCCGCTCGCATCCAACCGGTACCGGGGGTTTGGGATTTATTTGTGTAAAAGTTTGTACCCCTCGCCTTCGGCTAGGTGCCATCGATTGGTGATCGATTTTATACTCCGGTTTACCCCAGTTCAGATTACAGCCAGCCCCGCGCGCTAGCGCCAAAAGTGTCCGATTCTTGTGCGCCTGAAAGTATGCAAATGAAGGGACGCGTCTATTTTCGGGATAACCGAACCAGCACCACCCTTTTTCTGCCTGCACGTGTAGGCTACGCAATAAACTACGCCACAGTACGGACCCGGTTGAGCCAACATTCTCATCAAACTCGTGGTGGGATGCCAACAGTCGAGAGTGTTTGGAATTCACCCCCATGTTCAGCAGGATGCATGATGGGCCAGGTATGGGGGACTCGGGGACAAACATAAACAACAACAGCAGCACAATTTTCCACCGAATGAATGGCTGCCGGGATCCGGTTCGGACGGTCCGAGTGTGTCCACTGGTTCGGTCCTTCCATCGATGTAAGTTCAATGGGTGAGTTCGATCGAGAACCGCTAATGATGGACTAATGAAGCGGACGGTGTGCTTGAACAGATGCTCAATTCCGAAACTCCAGTAGTCCTTCCGCGAAGGGCATTAAGTGGTGTGGTTTTACAATGCATACCGCAAATTTGCAATCTCCAATAGGTTGTAACAATCAATTTTTTTTCGTCACAAAAAGTATATTTAATTTTTTCTATAGTTTTGGAGAAAAAACCTAGGTGTTTAACTGACTAAGCTTGTTGGTAAATTGTAAATAGAATAATATTTAGGAGCTATTGAAGTGGAATTGATTATGTTAGTGTTGTGTATTTATGTTTTATTTTTCATAGATCCATTACAAGAGAAATTGAATTATAGATCATGTATGGAAGTTTGATACATATCTCAACAAAACAAGCAAAAACACAAAACAGCTTGTTTCTTTTTGGTATCGGCTTGGTTTTCAATAAGATTTTGTTTTTAATTCTCTCGCGCAACACAGCCTAAAAACGACGCATTTTTCATGGACAGTTCACGCTTGTTTTCATTTTTCCAGTTTGTTGGCAAGATAAAGATTTACTTTCGGCTGTCTCCACGCTCATTATTGCAGGACGTTTAAGTCAAATCAAATGTAGACAAATGACAGTAACCAATGCAGAAAAATTTGAAGTCATATATTTAAACCTTAATACATCGTCCTTCGAACGTAGTTTTGTAAAAAAAAAAAACGAAACAAAACTCCATGCCAAGAAATGATCCTAGCAAATCTTTCGATCTGAGTTAATTTTCTAAATTAAAATAAGCCCATAACAGGTTGAAATGTTCAGTTGCTGCAGGTCTATTATCAGTGCTCTTTTTAATACGACAAGGCATATTGGTGTTCGTGATTTATTCAATTAATCGCTCATGATGAAAGACGTCAGCTTTGTTTTCTTTCCCAGCAATTTATTTAATTCCATCAGAAGCAATAAATACGAAGTACGTAACAAAATAAATAGGCGAAATTACAATTCGGTTCTAATTTTCGTTCTGTAGCTATACCTTTCCTTTTATCACTCTCTCTCTTTTTCTCTCATAAGCGCACACAGCTTTGAAGATGGGTGTGATGTTTGCTCACAGACACCGATCGAAGAAGGAAGGCGCAATACGATCGTAGCAGCACGCGGCAGCCACTCACCGATAAACCGATATTGACTTGATTTCAAATGAAAATCGTCTGATTGGGTGGGAAGACATTTAAAGATAAGCTAAATAAAAAACAAAATAAAAAAACTCAAATAAAAAACGTTGGCCAATTGTTCGGGGTACGTTTTCCTGCAGACGGTCGCACTCGCTTCCATATCAAATCAAAGACTAAAAGTCAATACTTCAAAGCGCAGGCGGGCTGGTGTAGACCGGGAACCAATTGAACTCCAGCCGCGCAACAAAACAACAACAACAACACGAAGAAAAAACCTTCCCTAACAAGGATGCTCCGATAGGCCGTGGGACGACAGGAGGTAAGGCAAAAAACACATCACAACCCCTCGGCGGAAATCTGCCGTGATGAAGGTAAATATTTGTTTTCCACGCACCGGTTCACTTTTAATCCGCCCAATCAACGTTCGCCGTTCGGGCCCGGTCTCTAATGGGTATCCGATTTTGCCGGGACGTGAAGGCGGCTTGGGCGGTTAAATACTCGGCACACGGATGACGGCGTAAGAGATGAAAGTCTTTTCTCAGCGAAAAAAAGCAACCTAAAACAATTACAAACAATCGATCACCAAGCCGTTGGGGAAGTGGCAGTAAGCCATGGAATAGGCACAGGAAACGGAGACGTCTCCGTCATCCGGACCAACAGTAGCAAGTTTTTCTTATCCCGGAACCCCGTTCTGGCCCCGAGGGCTGCCAGCAGCAGAAATCCGGTTTGGCTAGCAAGTGGAAACATACACGCACCCACACAAACACATCTACATACCCTTCCAATCTGCTTAGGATCACGCGCTAGCCGAACCCTTATCAGTTTACGCCACGTCAACCTTGTTTGACAATTTTCGTTAAAGTTTAATCATGTCTGCCCTCAGTCTTGGGGTTTATATCTGCGAGTTCAGATTGTGTGCGAGTGTGCGAGTGTGTTTGGATACATAATTTTCACAAAAAAAAAAAACATCAACCCAACTTTCCAAGTGCGAATGTGAAATCGGGTTGCTCAAAACAGCGGCGTCAACAAGGGTGGAGTAGCTAAAAATCGGTGAAACACACACTCCCACCCGCTCGTAACTCATACTCCTATTCAACCCGGGGGTGCTTGGGATGAGGTTTCGTTGTTATTAGCTTCCTTTTTCCACCACATGTGTTTGTGTGGCCGTGTTGATGAGCGGTTGGGACGAGAAAACCTCATCTTTGGATGTTATAAACACGTCGTGCGCTCGGGGTAGATTGTAAAGTGGAAGGAAAAAAATATGTTTATCAAAATCTCGGTCCCAGCATCAGGATCGTCAGGTCCGTTAGTGCCGAGAGAGTGCGGAGAATGAAGACATTTTTAGCGTGAATTTAGATTTTAGTGATATCCGCTGAGTACGGGTTGAGAAAGAAAAGCATTAAATAAGTCCAATTTTTTTCCATTTCATCTGAAGTATACCAGGTTTTTTTTACTTTTTTTTAAAAATAGATGTTTAAAGATTATTTGGGTTTGTAAAATGACTAGAAGTACTGCTTTTCTTCAAGATTCTATCTTGAAAGTGGCTATAATTCGAGAAAATTCTTAGTCCCTTCAAAATATCCAGCAAAAATATTGGTTGACTTTGGTTGGATTATTTTTACATTTGAATTAGTATAATTTCCACACATTCCGAATTTTTTCATAAAGAATTTTGCATCGTAAAAATTAAGGAGAAAAACCTCCATCAGATAAAAAAAACAAACTATGTTACATTAGCCATTAAAAAATTCTTACGCTATAGATAAAAAAAAAACTATTTTTTCTAAATTTTGTCCTGCAGCCTCGTTTTAGAATGTTTTTAATATTTTTTTTTCAAACTGTTTGTGATTCATTCTCATATGTAAGAATTAATCACAAACAACTTGAAAAAAATCAATTAAAACATAAATATTTGATAAATTTGCTTGTACTGGTGAGCCATGAATTCATTTCTTAATTATTGTTTATTGCAGCTGTAAATGTAGCAAATGATTTTTTTGTATTTAATTTGTTGTTTTCTTGTTTTTTTTTGGTAATATTTGAACATTTTAATTTATTTAATTTTATATATTAAATATGAAATGCTACGGTTTCTTTGCTCAACTTTGTTAAAGTAATGGTAAATTTATGTGTTTATACGATTATAAACTCCTTTTTGTCTATATCATTCATATTGCTATAATTATTTAGATTGAAATTTCCATTGCATTGCATTTAACCACTTTTAAGGGAAATATTTAACTAGAAAGCCCTTTATCCCTTTAGCAGGGGAAATTCCGTATTTAAAAAATACTATCCTCACAGAATGCAACTTTTTCATAAATTCGCTTCACTTCCACGCAATTTCCATCGAGTGGCCAAACGTTCTCGTCATGATCAGATTTTAATCGCGTCCGCTAATGGACAATTGAACATTGTCATGTGGGGCACAGTTTCAGGAGTGCTTCGAATAAAAAATAACGCACAACAGAGAAGTGTAGAAAAAACGGCAACACCAATGAACAGAACAAAAAACTCATCGGTTCAGCATCGGATCAAACATTTTAATTTATCGACACTCATGCGCCCCTCGCGCACGACTGCTTTCCCTTCCCACGCCAGATCCTTTGTGCGGCATGTAGAGATTTAATAAAATGATAAAATCCCTCACCATGCCATCGTTAACCGGTGACAGAAGCAAAAGCCTCAAAATGCATCACCCTGCATCACGGGGCGCGGCGGAAAATTATGCACAATCGCGCCCGCCGACCGCCAACGATCAAACTTTTTTAATATAAATTTATGTCGCTTCTTCGAATAATACGAACCGGTTTCCATGCCAGCGGTGCAGGAAGAACACATCCCGCGCATTTTACTTACCCCCGCCTGGTGGCCAATGGAATTGAAATCAACCGAAAACCGGAACCGCGTTCACGCGGGCTCTTCGTACTGAAGTAGGGGTGTGGTGGTGTAGAATATTGTTTGTCCCTTCAAACAGAACGGCCGCGAACCGATCCGTTGCGGCTTAGGGACCTAGGGACGCTTTTAATCTTCTTCCGCTCGGGGTAGCACGGTGAAAGCTCCGCGGGCTGTTTTTTGTTCCGCACAATCGCAGCGCGTCCTGTACGATCGGAGCTTGGAGTTTTTTTCCCGGTTCAAACTTTTGCCCTGCTTCCCCCAACCGATGTCTGTCTTTCGCATTAGGGAAGTTTTATTAAAAGATGCAATCGAATTTTGGCGCTGGCCGGGGAAAAACACAGCCCGGTTGGATGCATTTGGGTTTTTGGGCAAACGGCGGGCTTTTGTCACTTCTGGTTTTCGTCGGTTTGTCCGTAATTGAATGTCCACGACAAGACAAACGAATGAACGATGAAATTATCATACTTTGAGGATGCAAGGACACAAAAATATTATTATTTTTGGGCAACTAAGCCGAGGGATTTTGTTTGAAGATCACGTTTTGCTGTGCAGATAATGTAGAACGCACAAGAAAGTTGATTGTACTTCAACTGAACGAAGGAATCCATGTTTTGTTTGTCCATTTGGTAAAAGAAAAAAATATTTTGGTTCAGAAATGATTCAATATTACCAACTCAAAAAGGTGAAATTTTTTAAAACAACAAAACAGTTTATATTTTGTGGTACAATAGATCCAGTTTGTATTGATTAATCTAAAAAGTAACAAGTATATCGATTAATAATTAAAAATGTTTAACGTATTTACATTATTTCACGCTACATCATTTACGCGGTTCGTTACTTTTTCTCAGATAAATTTTCTTTTTTCACCTGAGAAACTCTTTATTTTTATCGTTAATATCTGTCTCTTTTTTGCAAATCTCTACCAACAATATGTTCCTCATTTGTGATCGAATTCTTTTTAATGTGTCATGTCTATTCACATTATTTCCTACATAAAATTTGTGTTTTTGCACACTCGTCGAAGAAATAAAAAAAAATGGGTAAAAAAAAGGCTTGGATTTAAATTATAAACTTTTATTTTCTAATATAAGTTAAACTATTCCCAGATGAATTAAAAGGCTTTTGTAAAAGGAAAATCATGCAAAAACTAGTTGCTCTATTTGGTTGTACTACACAGTACCAAACCTCCACGAGAAAGTTCATTATGTCGTGTCCACCGAATGCCCGCCAGTCTTATGTCTTCCGCCTGCAGCAACCAGAGCGATGGCACTAATCTAATCAAACCGTGACCCAGTTCCAGCGGAAAGAATGCTGCAAAGTGTGAATTACGTTGCTCGTAGTCCTTATTCCTTTCCCCAAACTCGTCAGCCAGCCACGCCGAGCCGAGGAACAACACGCGAAATTGTAGGAATATTGCGTGATTGCCATATTCCCTGCAGCGCCGTGCGTTCGGCGCAAGCTTTTGCCGGGGTTCGTTCGTTCGCTCATTTCGTGATTGATTGAGTTTGGTTAACGAGTTTCCGTTTCCTCCGGTGTTTGCGATTTGCTTTTTATTCGTTATCTTAGTGGTTCGATATTCCTTCCCAGCTCCTAATTACAGTTGATCAGCACCAGTGCTTGCTGAAGGTGTATCGAGCGGAAGAGAATAGAAACGGAAGCTAATATTTCGTCCATCTTTCTACCAGCCAGTTCGACTGCATAATTTGCTCGGACCCATATTGACTTAGTTAATGAAGCAGGTGAATGTGGGCGAATTATCCAGGGGGTGAATGTAGATTCCAGGAAAGAAGGAAACGATTCTTCGCCGCACCACAGCCGGACATGTTGATGTTTGCGGAAGAAAATTACTAAAATTACTCGATAGAATCGATAGAATAGGAGCGTCGATGAAATATTGTTGTGGGATTGATTACAGTTCGAACCGATCGTATCGATTTCCTCGTACTTTTCCGCTCTCAAGAGTCCGCTGACGCCACCGTGTGCAATTGACTTTGTGCAAAATTTCGTTTAAAAGCCAATTGAAAACGGATGATTCTAATAAATCATTCGCGACTCATCCCGCACGGATCGATCGCGGGATCTAAAGTGGTTCATCTTTCATCCGGCCGGTAGCTCGTACGAGTTCACCGGACCGCCGATTACGTTGCACATTTGCTTCACCGCACCATCACGCACGGAGGCTGCATGGAGGAGCACTTGAAAAAATTGAAACGTTCTCCCACCCCGATCCGGACGAAAAACGTGACGGAAAGCCTTTCGCTGGCGTGTGGCCGCGGAAGGAAGCAATAATTCCACGCGTTGGCAAACCGTGCACAACACGGTTCTGCGGTGAAATGTAGCGATGATTCACGATTGCCAATATCGCAATTTGATTTTGCCCAGTTTCTACCGCCCCACGCTTGGTGCGCTCTTCGCCGGCTCGAATCGGCAACGCGGTACCGTATGTGTCTGACTTATTACCTTCCGCGATAGGAAAACCAGCAGCTAAGGGAAACGGTCGGAACTCATCTCCAGCGGGCGCGTGAGTTTGCTTGTTTTTCTTCACACCAGCGACCAGCACCCAAAGGGTGTGGAAGCCACTTCTTCAATTACCGATAAAGGAGATTCGAGAGGGCAACAAAAAAAAAACCGTTTTCGTTAGCTGATAGGACGACGGGGTGGTGCGTTTGGACATCCGGCATGATTTGATGCTTTCATTGCATAGGAACTCGTTTCGTGGAAGAAGAAAAAGAGTGGGGCAATTTATTTGAACGAAACAAAGGGAATTTATGACGCACAGTTTTATGGCGCGAAGAAAGGAACAAAGCTACATGACCACGTATTCGAGATAGTTTCATATCTGTTTGAGAACTACCAAATGGTGTGGTAGTGCAGATCATGATGTAAAAGAATTAACGTATCCAGCGTAATGGATCACTATATCGTAGATGTGTGCGTATAAAGCTGTTGATCAAACGTCCTGCGTTGAATACCTGAGAAAAAGTGACACGAAGTTCGGAAAATTTCCTTGTTAAAGTATAAAATATCGCCCAATCCAACTCTAACCAAAAAAAACCTTTTTTAATCGCTTTGCTTTATTTGCCTCTTACTAACGTGTTATAATCATACTGTCAAATGAAAAAACAAAATCCATAAAAATGTCAAATTGCTATGCACAGAATCGAATCAAAAATCGAACGATTACTGCTTAATTGGTTCATTTGTGAGTGTGTTATTAGTAACTTTTTCTGCATTGATGTATTCACGAATGCTTTACTCTAATTGGTGTTTGACGCGGGAGAGATGAATTTCATCCCTACTGATTTGTTTTTGTTTTTACATACACACACACACACACACACACACACACACACACAATTTGCGTCACGGTTAAAAACTGAAATGCAGTTCCCGTCATCCGTGCTATTAAAATTACTTCCCATGTTCTCTTTCTCTTCCAACGTCCAATGCCTTGCAAACGCACCGATCGTTTATTCAGGCAGATAAATTGACAGTGCAGTTATTGATCACCATGGCCTCCAAAGCAGTCATCAGTGATGTAATGCAATCATTTCGCTCGCTTGATGGAAAGGGGATGAGTTTTGTTTTATTTATTTTTTTGGGTTTGTGATGGCCGGTTGCGATTCTGTCGACAACAAGCTAGCATTTTTTGCGACTGTTTATAATGAAACACAATTCAATAGACAACACAGTGATGTGGAGGATGGTGTTTCTGCTCCTGCTGCTACTGCTGCTGATGTCATTTGGCAAATAATTTATTTTTCCCCATTTAGCTCACCTATGCACGATCAAACGGGCTCATTATTTGCATGGACATGGTCATTTTGCTATGCTATGGGGTTGTACGGGTGGAATGCAGTTGACAGGAGTGAAGTGATTATGGAATGTACGAAAGCACTCCACACAACAAGAGCAGGGGGGGTGGGGGCAACAAACAAATGCTCATTAATGTTACCGGCCGCTGCTAGTGTGACTGGAAAAGACTGGAATGCTGGAAACGTGTTTGCTGGCGCAGGATTTAAAATTCTGTCGGGAATGAGCTGGTGGAATGTTTAATGATATTGTTTTTGTTGGTTGAGGTTTAAAATATTTTAACAATATTACACACAACCCTCCTCTGATAGAAAACAATGAATTGGCTCATATCACGTTGCAATAAAAAATTAACAATTTTATACTCAGATTATCAATTCATGATCATTCATAAGAGATCAACTGTTGTGTTTCCGTATGGAATTCATTAGAGTCAAAAGGAACCCTTCCAAGAGGCTATATTCTTATCAGGAAACCAGACAACTTTCCATTAAGAGGCATCAAAAGTCGACAGGACACGGTAAGAAAATCTTCTTCTCTTTTCCCCTACTAATTCCTCATAGCAAAGCTTGAGAAATAAGGGTTTTTGAAAAGGGTAACCATTGTGTTTTGGACAGGTTTCATTAAAATTTCTCCACTAATTCGGATCTTCTACGGATTGGTCGCGGAAAGGTATTCGGAAAATTAAATTGACCAATCTTAAGCGCTCCATTAGAAGATTTGCTCGAAAGTAATTCGCTCGAAATTGTTGTGTTTTAATTTATTAGCATTTTGTTATTGGAACAGAGTATCACCTGAAAAAACTGCAGCCCAATTAAATTGCTTACTATTTTATCGAACTGGAATTGGAATTAGGGAAATTAAGTTGAATGCATTTGTTGCTCTCGGAACGGCCGAAGCGTGTGAAATAATTAAGCGTAAAAGTTTTCCTTTGCACTACCGTGAGCGTTTTTGGATAATCAATTTAAATGCATACTGGATTTTGTGTTGTCGTGATGGGTCTTTTACCGTTTTTTTTTTTGTTTCGCTTGCCTGTTTTAGTTTTTCGCACAGTGAGAGTAGTTTGCCTTCCCGCGGATACACGAGGGCGGTGTGACGGGGAAAACAATCGATGCATAATTGATTACGAACTAGCGCCGAAGCGGATCTCCGCTGCGGATCTCAAGGGATATGCCGAAAAGGAACGCAGGCGCCGTTGAAGCAGGATGGGCGAGTTTTATCGTGTTTTGCATTGCATTGCATCGCTAAGCTGTTGAAACTACAAATGCACCGATTGGTCAATTTAAATGTTAATCCATGGGTAAATAAAATTCGATTGATGCAACTTCTGTCCAAGGGGTAAGGGGTATCCCGGGGGTTTGGTAATGCAAATTAAAATGTTTCGAAAATCACTTATCTAACAGATGAGTCGAGGGGAAACTGGCTCAAGAGGTAGCTTCTTCTTTCATGAGTGTACAATGTGGAACAAAAACTAAGCGATTATCTTAAATTAAATGATTTAATTATTTTAAAGCCAATGTTCAAAATTTGAAACTGAACAGATCCGATCTCATAACTTCAGAATTGCAGATTTATTGCCGATCAGGAACAATATATAGGAACAATTTGAAACCTTTTTAAATGAATAATAAAAAAATATAAAATTAAGAAAAATGAAGATTTAAGAAGAAAAATTAAGAAAAAAACTTAAGATTTTTTTA